>OVBJ01002570.1:3314-16966 GCA_900406535.1 Noccaea bulbosa
TTTTTTTTTTACAGAGGAACTGAAATCTGGAGGATCGAGAATTTTGAGGCAGTTCCAATTCCAAAGTCTGAACATGGGAAGTTTTATATGGGAGACACTTACATTGTCTTGCAGGTTTGTAGCTCCTTTCATTGTTTACTGTCCCTTACAAAACAGAGTAACATATGTATGAGATATATCATTCATGTTGTGTTATGTTTTGGTTTATCATTTGGCGCAGACAACACAGAACAAGGGAGGTGCTTACCTGTTTGATATACATTTCTGGATTGGTAAAGATACAAGTCAGGTACATATTCTCTAAGACTCTTTTTTTTTTTTTTTTTTTTTTTTTTTTTTTCCNTTTTTTTTTTTTTTTTTTTTTTTTTTTTGTTATGCCCGTTTTTGGTTGTTTCTAAGTTATGGTTTTGATGGTTTCAGGATGAATCTGGAACAGCAGCTGTAAAAACAGTTGAGCTCGATGCGGTTCTTGGAGGCCGTGCTGTCCAACACCGGGAGATTCAAGGTCATGAATCTGACAAGTTCTTGTCTTACTTCAAGCCATGTATTATACCATTAGAAGGTGGAGTTGCGTCCGGTTTCAAAACACCTGAAGAAGAAGTGTTTGAGACTCGGTTATATACCTGCAAAGGAAAACGTGCAATCCGGCTGAAGCAGGTTTTTAATCATTGTACTCACTTCGCATTTTAAAAACAGTTATTATCACCAGTATACATTAACTTTTTTCTACTGTTTATCGTTTAACAGGTTCCTTTTGCTCGCTCATCGCTGAATCATGATGATGTGTTTATCTTGGACACCAAGGAAAAGATCTTTCAGTTCAATGGTGCGAATTCAAACATTCAAGAGAGAGCCAAATCTCTGGAAGTCGTCCAGTATTTGAAAGACAAGTATCACGAAGGGACTTGCGATGTTGCCATTGTTGGTAAGCTGCATTTGCGTTGTGTTTGAATGCTTAAAGATTAGGTTTTTGTGTGTGGCGTAGTTTACAGAAATGGTGTTAAATTGTGGAAACTTATCTACGCAAATAATTTCCTGTCTTACAGATGATGGAAAATTAGATACAGAATCAGATTCTGGTGAGTTTTGGGTCCTCTTTGGTGGTTTTGCTCCAATCGGAAGGAAAGTTTCCAATGATGATGATATTATCCCGGAGTCAACTCCACCTAAGCTTTATTGGTACATATCTTCCCTTTGATTAGTCTCCGGTCTGTTAATAGAATATTATGGAGGTACTGATAGGTTGTTACTCTTTTTTTTTTTTTTAGCATCACTGATGGTCAAATGGAACCTATGGAGGGTGATCTCTCTAAATCAATGCTGGAAAACACTAAATGCTACCTCTTGGACTGTGGTGCTGAAGTCTTTGTGTGGGTTGGCAGAGTAACTCAAGTGGATGAAAGGAAAGCTGCTAGTCAATCTGTTGAGGTAAAAATGTAAAACAAAATTGAAAAATTCTCCGGGCCTTAAGATTATCTATCTCAGTCATTGGTTCTGACTTTTCACCTTTCAACTCCAGGGATTTCTAGCTAGTGAAAAGAGGCCAAAGGCAACACGCGTTACCCGTGTTATCCAAGGTTACGAGTCCCATTCTTTCAAGTCTAACTTTGACTCTTGGCCATCAGGCTCGGCTGCTCCCGGTAACGAAGAAGGACGAGGAAAAGTCGCTGGTAAAACACCACTTTGAATCTCAAATCCTTAAACCATTAACATTCTTTCCTAGACCTGGTTTACTATTGACACTGCACCATTTTTCTCTAGCTTTACTGAAGCAGCAAGGTGTTGGGCTTAAGGGCATTGCGAAAAGTGCACCAGTGAATGAGGATATCCCACCTCTGCTTGAAGGTGGTGGGAAGTTGGAGGTTTGCTTGTCTCTACTTTGACTTGTTATCGCCTTTATTTTACACATTTGGCTATGGAATATACCCATTTTGATATATATGTCTATGTATTAGGTTTGGTACGTTGATGGTAAAGCCAAGACTCCGCTACCTAAAGAAAATGTTGGCAAGTTTTATTCTGGGGACTGCTATTTGGTCCTTTATACCTATCATTCTGGTGATAGGAAAGAAGACTATTTCTTGTGCTGTTGGTTTGGAAAGAATAGCATTCAGGTAAATTACATGTGAATCCTTAGCATACATATTGCAAAATCCTTAGTTTCTTCCTGGTATTGCCTTGTACTACATTCTAAGGCTAAGCCCGAAACTGGTTGTGACTGTAGAACTCTGTATGAACATCATGTTTATGTTAGCTCTATATACATCATGTAATGGATTTTAGTGATTCGGCTTAGCCTAAGTATAACTATCTAAAAGTTAGGATCTCTGCCTTATCCAGGAGGACCAAGATACAGCAATTCTACTGGCAAACAAAATGTCAAACACGTTAAAGGGAAGACCCGTGCAGGGCCGTGTGTACGAGGGTAAAGAGCCTCCACAATTTGTTGCCCTCTTCCAACCTATGGTGGTCCTAAAGGTATTTATATGGTGTTTACAAGATGACAGTGAAAATAGCTCTTGTCACAAGAGAGAAAATGCACTGATTAATATGGTTTACATGGACTATTCTTAGGGTGGTTTGAGCTCTGGGTACAAAAACAGCGTGGAAGAGAAAGGTTCACAAGACGAAACCTACACACCAGATGCAATTGCACTGATTCAAGTATCTGGAACTGGAGTTCACAATAACAAGGCTCTGCAAGTTGAATTGGTGGCAACATCTTTGAACTCTTACGAGTGCTTCCTTCTGCAATCTGGTACTTCCATGTTCCTTTGGCACGGAAATCAAAGTGCGCATGAACTGCTAGAACTGGCCGCTAAAGTTGCTGAATTCTTGAAGGTTAGTTTCATATCGTTTGTGTTATTTTCAGTTTAGCTTGAGATCTTCCTAGTTGATGCGTTTATAGCTATACTGGGATTCATAATAGAAAATGTTATATTGATCATCGTCTCTTTTTGGTAAGTCAGCCTGGGATTACTCTCAAGCATGCTAAAGAAGGAACAGAGAGCTCAACTTTTTGGTTTGCACTTGGAGGAAAACAGAACTTCACCAGCAAGAAAGCTTCCTCTGAGACTGTCAGAGATCCTCACCTATTCTCATTTTCTTTCAACAGAGGTGATATTTTAAGATATGATAATAATTCTGAACCTTTACTCTCATATAGTTGAGAAATTCATGTATGCTAACTGTAAATTTTTCATTTCATTGTGTCTGCCTGGACCACCGCAGGGAAGTTTCAGGTGAGATATTGGCGAAAGTTATTCAACTTTCTTTATTTAAGAGATGCTTGTTGTGCATATTTTTGTTTAACAATATGCTCTGCAACAGATTGAAGAGATTCACAACTTTGCTCAAGATGACCTCTTGACTGAGGATATATATATACTGGACACTCATGCTGAAGTTTTTGTATGGGTTGGTCAATGTGTGGACGCCAAGGAAAAGCAAACTGTATTCGAGATTGGCCAAGTAAGTAATTATTTCCTTATCACCTTTGCTTCTCGTTTTGCTTTTTGTTTTTCTCTCCCTTTTATTTTTGACTGTTTGATCATTGAGATGGTTCATGTGCAGAAATATGTAGAACGTGCTGGTTCCTTGGAAGGCTTGTCTCCAAAAGTTCCATTATACAAAGTCACTGAAGGGAACGAACCATGCTTCTTCACCACTTTCTTTTCTTGGGATCACGCTAAAGCCATCGTGAGTTGACTACTGTCTTGTCGAAATATGTTGCTCTTCTTCTCTCCTTAAACTTACCTTTTAACCTGTGATATAGGTGCAAGGAAACTCATTCCAGAAAAAGGCAGCGTTGCTATTCGGCACACACCACGCTGTGGAGGTACTACACCTTTGCTTTCTCTATTTCTCTTTGACTTTTGTGCCTGAAATGACACTGAAAAAGCCTTCTGATTGCTTTTTCCTGCGTCTTGGGGTTCTATCTGATATTTATTCTTTCTGCTGCTGCAGGACAAGTCTAGCGGTGGGAGCCAAGGACCAAGGCAAAGGGCTGAAGCACTAGCTGCCTTAAACAATGCCTTTAATTCTTCTGCTAGCAGGACTGCCTATTCGGTAAATCATATAAACACAAATATATTAGCATATATATCATGAGAACTTTGATCAAGAATAATGGCTACTGATTTTAGTTGTGACTATATAACTGCAGAGCCAGGACAGATCAAACGAAAGTAGTCAAGAGGGGCCAAGACAAAGAGCTGAAGCACTAGCTGCACTAAATTCTGCATTCAGTTCCTCCTCATCATCAACTAAATCGCCTCCACCACCGAGGCCAGTTGGGACGAGCCAGGCTTCGCAGAGAGCAGCAGCAGTGGCTGCTCTCTCTCAAGTTCTTGTTGCGGAGAATAAGAAATCACCTGATACCTCGCCTACAAGACGATCCACTAGCTCCAACCGATCAGATGACAACCCTCTGAGTAAGTTTTTATTTCACTTTTTGAAAATTTAGATAACACAATATACTTTATCTCATCTCTTCATCCACAGCTGAAGCCAAAGATGAAGCAGATGCTTCGGAAGAAGCTGGTCATGAGACCAAGGAAGAAGAGGAAGTTTCACCTGCAGTAGAGCAGGAGGAAACACAAGAACCTGAAAGTGGAGTGACTTTCAGTTATGAACAGCTGAGAGCCAAATCTGAGAACCCAGTGACTGGAATCGATTTCAAACGCAGAGAGGTGAGTTTGTTATAGTTAGTATTTAGGAGCTGAATCAACTCTCTTTATCGCCTAACTTGCATGTTTTTTGTCTATTGTTGTTCAAGGCTTATCTAACTGAGGAAGAGTTCCAAAGTGTTTTTGGGATGGAGAAAGAAGCATTCAACAACTTGCCTCGGTGGAAGCAAGATCTGCTAAAGAAGAAATTCGACTTGTTCTAAAGCTCAGACATCCTTAAATTATCCAGTTTATATACTAAGACAAAATGACTCGATCTTGCTGTCTCAGCGATTGTGTGTTATTGGTTTTTATGTGGTCAGTCAATTTGTTGTTCGTTTGAAGAGTGTTCTTTGTTTTTGGTTTATGTTGCTCATTTACTTTCCTACCATTCGTTTGATCATATAGATTGTTTTACCCGATACAGATACAGATTTGTGATTGTGAGGTAAGAAAATTCTTTGATTTGGATATTCCAATGTTGTGTGAGTATTTTAATAACATGCATGTAACAAAAAAATTCTGAACTGATGTTGATTCAATTAAGTCACTTAAACAAAAGCGCAAGATTCAAAGAAAATACTAAATAGTGTTAAAAGTAAGTGTAAAGATCATAATTTTTTGGATTCCTGAAATATCAAATATGGAAGGGTCTGTGATAGATTTTACTAACGGACTGGTGAAGTCGTGACATACCAGGCCAACATATTTGAAGGAGACGGGTATATGTTGTACGCGACTAGCATATTTTAGGGCTCAGCGATCATGCTCTCATTTTTCACACAACTTAGTATGAGATACTGTCTGAATGATTATCATCTACTGTAAGTCAGAGAACAATTGGAGATGTTTGCGGTTATTGAAGGTGTTAAAGAAGATTCCTTGAAGAACACGGTTGCTGATATGGCGGAGGAAGTAAGTGTGTAGTGTAATGCAAGCTGTTATGTATTTTCTCTCACCAACAAACCACATTTACACACTTGAATTTCTGCATCCGGTAGCCAATGCTATTACGGCCTACATGCATTAAAACTTCAGTCAGCATAAGTTAGAGTTTGTGACATATTTTTGGAAGACAGCAGATGAATTTCTTTTGTTGTTTGATTCTGCCTTTTGGGGGTGGAGAGCTGTATTTGCCTTCCCTGCCAACTTTGGGTATTGGTCACAGGCTCACATCTTACTGATCTTGATTATTGATCTTTTTCCAAGTGGTTAACATGTGCGGGCAATTTCCGGAGGCATGAAGAGGAAATTGTCACTTGGAATCGCACTGATAGGAAACAGTAAGGTGAGAAGGAAACACTAGGGCATCTTATTTCGTATGTTTCTCTTGATTGGTTGTCTTTGAACATACTTTATCTTTCAGGTGATTATTCTCGATGAACCAACCAGTGGGACGGATCCATACTCAATGCGTCTTACATGGCAGTTAATTAAGAAAATGAAAAAGGGCAGAATAATATTGCTAACAACGCATTCCATGGATGAAGCTGAAGAACTTGGAGATCGGATGGGAATCATGGGCTAACGGGTCTCTTAAATGTTGCGGTAGGTGAGGTGTTTCTCAAATACTCTGCCTTGTTTACTGCCATGTCCTTCTGTCCGGGTTTTTTCATTCGAGTTTGGAAGAAGAATGGTGGATTTGTTGGAGGGATGGATGCTAATAACACAAATTGAACGAAGCATTCACACTCTGGGATTGTTTAATTAGAGTTAGTTACTATGAAGTAATATGATTGAGGTGAAATTTTCAAATGGTTGCTCATGACTCGTATAAGGTGTTTTGATTTGGTGTTGTCCGTGCTGAGATAATTTCAGGAGATGAAAACAATAGATTCTTCAAAATTATGTCATCTAGTTTAGACATATTAGTTTTGATCCAAATGAATTATTCTGAATATCTAGTTAACCATTCAACTCTCTACCAATGATTTTAGTGCACCAGCAATGCTGCATCCCATCAGTTTTATGGGTTCGATCTTAACAAAAAAATTCAAAACATAGCAAACATAAAATACGCAACCTCACTTTTACAGCCAGACCTCTTAAAAACAAAACATAAAACTTCAAAAATATGACAATTATTGTGTAACATAACTATGATTGCTATATCCACATAGGATGATGCCATGATTACGACTCAACTACAAGCGAACACATCTAATTTTCTAATTTTTCTTACAGCACAATGGTGTCTTCAAAATTAAGTCTAATGATTTTGGAATTTTGAGAGAGAGAAGTTGATCTGAGTGGTCAACATATATATTATATAATCATAAAGTAGTCATATATATTTTAATAATTATCAGTCTTCCTAATTCAAACACACACAACGTTTAAAAAAGGAAAGCAACACAAACACGACTGATTAGTTTAAACGCTCACTTCTTCTTTCAGTTGTTGCCCTGCCTTTCCTCTTCCTCTCTGATGTTGGACAGAATCTGTCTTGTCAGTTCCTCGAGATGCACCAACTGGGCGTCGGTGGCTTCCCTAACGTTTAGGTTGGCCGAAGCATTCTCAACCATGGTTACGGGTTGGGCGTCGTTCGTGTGAACGTAACCATGGCGGTTGAGAACCGATCCTAAGCTGCAAATCATATATATGAAAAGGGAACAACTCTCTCCATTATTTTGTCCAGTGGACACGGGAATATTTGACACGTGGCAGATGCTTTAACAATTTAAAAAACAAAAGCCAAAAATTTAGTGGAACATCAATGCAATTTTTTCCTTTTGATTTTATTTTGTGTTCATTGTAACTTACAATATAATCTTCATATAATTTTCACTTAAAAAAAAAAAACCAAAATTTTAATGAAATTTCAATGCAACTTTTGGTATTCTTTTGCTAACTGTAACTTACAAAATAAAAAACAATTATATTACTTTAAGGCTATTTCCCTTCGGCTTCCATCTTGAATCACTATTAACCATCTAAAATTCTCTTAATATACAAATAATTGGATCTAACAGAAAGCGAGCAGAGTCAGTTCTATGTAGTGGTGAATAAATAAAGATATATTTGAAAGTTTATCGCTAACCAAGCAAATGAGAATTAAAATGCCAATGTTATTTAAGTTAAAGTATTAATCATAAATGTATAATTGTTTTATAGCATTTTTCTTAAACTATAATAATAAAAAGATTCGCGCGTATGGCGGACATTAGTCTAGTGTTAATAAAACCAGATTAACAACAACACAACGAAAAAAATAAAAAGGAGTAGGAATGTTACTTTGGAGAAGCATACTTCGTCGTGTGTTCCATGTACCTAGTGACCACTGCTACCTCTGACTCATATCTGGTAGCTAACTCCTTTGCCGTGTCCTTCAATTTTTTTGACTTAGCAAAAAACTTCACCCTTGCATAAGGGGAAGGAGGATTATTCATTTTGGAGGATTCAAAGGTACCCTAAAATTTTTTGGCTCTTTTGAATGCCCCATTGAGTATCAGGTCGGTTCAGGGATATTTAAAGAAGCAAGGATCTTGGGGGTAATTTGACCTGTAAAAACTGTGTTTTTAATTTCTTATATATAGACAATCGATATATGAACTTGTTCACAAGATTTATCTTACCTCATAATTGCTTTCTGTCGCATTTATGTATGCTTTTCTTTGTTTTCTGACAAAGAAAAAGAGAAAAGAAACGACTCTATGCGTGCTAGCCTGATTTTTGTTCTATGAGAGTAATTAAGCAATCTCCTTGCTCTGAACTATGGAATTTACCTTGGCGAGGCGAAGTCTGATGCTAGACCATGCCCCTCTATAATCTGGGTTCGAATCCGATTATGACCCCATTAATATATTTTTTCATTTTAAATTGATATTTTGATTCCAATTAAGAAATATTTTGGATTCGCCACTATATATAACCATAGTTTCTCTTTGCATGAGAACATTATTGCATTTTTCTCTTTTATTTGAAGACAATTTCTTATGTGCTACTCTTGTGCAGTTCTCAAAGATCGACCAAACCCATTGTTTTGGTTTTCTCAATCCTCAAAATTAGCTAAAGCATTTTGAATCATGAGAATAGGTTCATTAAACTATATGATGTTAAGAAAAAAAATCTTGATATTTGAATTGAGATAAGCAATGCAAAATGTTAGTTATAGAATAGTTAGGATTAGGAGTTGAAAAATGTTTTTTTATGGTTAGTACTTAGTTTGCTTTTCTCTAGGTGGATGATTAAATCTCTTTCAGAAAATATAATGTTTTAGAATTTTCACATATATTAAAAAATAATTAATGCTAATTATAAATGCATTAGTTTATCTCTCATTAACTACTCTTTTTATAAATATTAACCAATAGGAATTCAAAAGTGTTCTTGGAATTCATAATTAAATAACATTTATTAATTAAAAATATTTAAAAAGGCTAAAAAAATCAAATTTTTTGAAACAAGAAAAAATTTTAAAACATCATCTTTTCTGAAACGGAGGGAGTATATTTTAGAGGGCAGTGATGTGTTTTGTAACCATGATCATATGTTGTAAATGATTGTTGTTTTACTCATTTAGTCATTTGTGTTTGTGGATAAGAAAATTCTTTGATTTGGATAGTTATTAACTTATCACCCTATTTATTGTTGTAAATTATTAAAAAAATTAATGTGTCATGTTTGTGAGTTTGGTTTTATGTACTTTTTATTGTTTTTTGATAATTGTTGGGTGATTCGAACTTTTAGAGTACCCGACTAATCTTTTCCAAAGTCATTCATCGAACTTATTAGCCCCTATATAAATGACTTTTAAACTTGTTTTCAGAACTAGAAATTAGGACCCTTTTCAAGAAATTTCTCTTTTTCGGCATTTTTGATTGTTTAGTTAGAAATAAAACGGGCCGAGAGAATATCAGAGATGGGCTTTAATATCCATAGCCGCCAGAATGCTACCCCTTTTATCTACCGGAGGAGACTCCTTCGTTGGGGCCAAGTTGATGGTGTTCTCAATTCCTGAGTCACATCGAATATGTTAACACGATTCTGAGGAAATGAACCTTTAATTTTTGGCCAACTGGTATACTTTTTTTTCGAACCAAGGCTTTCGTAACCAACTGGTATACTTGTGCAGGCAGATCTTAAATATTTTAAAAACAAAATTCACTGATCTACTGTTCTGTTAAGCATTAAAATTAACCATCATGCCAACAAAGATTTGCTTTGACACACCCAAAAAAAAAAACATTTTCTCTCCATGAACATTACATTTGCTATAACAAGTAACAGCAACTTTGAGAATATCTAATGAGATGATTAATAATCATTATCAATAATCATAATCATTATCAATAATCATCATCATGACCATCATAATCATCTCCACATAATGTATCCAAAATAGATCCAACAGAGGACGAACCCGACCCAGTGAGCTGGCCTAGCTTGTCCTCAGCCCAAAAACCTGTCGGTTGTAGCTTTCGGCGACCTTTAGATTTGTCAGTGGACTTCATCGCCGGCAACACATGACAGTTACTGTATTTGGACGACCGCTCACATTTTCCCGTGAGTTTTGAATGGTTGGTAGGCTTGGATTGAGCTTTAGTAGATTCTCCAAAACCCGACGGATGAATCATCCCGGTTCGAACGAAGCCGTGTTGACGACCTTCACTCTTCATTTTTGCTTAAATAGACTTGAGAGACTTGATGAGTTATAGAAACACCAATGTCTGTATTATATATAGGGACATGTAAGTTGGAGGAGCATACCAAATGTGTTTCGGGCGCAAGAAAATGCGAATTGTCAAACATTCTTGTTCATCAAGAAATTATTATTCTTATCTTTGTTTTTGTCGCTATTATCTGGGGACTTAAAAAGTCTTGTTGATTTTGTCGAGATTTAGAATCAATAAACAGTAATGGGCCGTAAATATTGGAGATGGGCTTTAAGATCCGAGTAAATGTTATCTCTTCATCTCCTCCCGCGTTTGCTCTAACCGCAACCGTAACCCATTTCAAGCTCGTCACCCCGCCGGAATCTTCCCGCGCTGATCGTCCGGGAGCTACGAAGGCCTCCGATGCATTCCAGGAGGAGAAATTTGTGTCTGTGAACTATGACCGAGGGGAGGATGAGGTCTCTGTCCGGGTCGGCGAGTTACCGAGTCCGGGTTGAGAAGGACCGGATTCAGAGGTGGTGTATCTGCTTATGGCGCTCAATCGTTTTGACAAAGATAATCTTGTTCTCAATTCCTGGGTCGGCCGGTTTGCTAGAAAGAAATGATCATTCATTTCATTAGTCCGCCGCATAAATCTCAAAGGAACAAACAAACGAAAAAAAGGTAACAAATCAATTTCCTTTTTCCAATTTAGGAAAATTTGTTTCTTTTGGGTTCCCACTCTTTCTGCTCATCATCTCGATTGCAGCAGTCTCTTGTTTTCTTTTTGACCACCGACCACTAATCACTAATAGATATGGGGAGAGACAAGAGGGACGATAAGTTGAGGAGACCGCTCTGCAATTTCTGCGCCACAGGTAAATAAATTTTGGACTCGTTTCGTTTCTTGTCGAGTTTCTAGGGTTTTGTTGTTGAATTAGTTCTTAGTTAGTTACACAGAATTCTGAGTTTGCAAACTATTTCCAGGTTGGAACTAAGACCACACGAACAGGATCATGAAGCAGTGGTATGTATACCCACACAAAGTCATCATGAACCTTTTGTAATATGTATTTCTGTTTTTGCTCACCTTGATTGTACACGGCTTCTCTAGTGTAATGAGAGCGAGCTCGAGAGATTACGGCTTCTGACCATTTATCCATGTATAATCTGTTTCAAGTTGTAAATCTATATCTCTTCTTCTTTTCTCTCACGTTTTCTTGTTTGTTTGCCACCACAACAAGGAATCAATATCTCTGTCAGATGAGCAAGAGAGATGTTCATTGGACATTGTCAAGGATGATCACCATCGTGACATTTCCTTGCGATTTAGATCACAGCGCACGCTTACTTCTGTTTCAAGAAAGATTCCAAAACTGGAAGATCAGATCGGTCTGCCAGAGTTAAGCGGCTACAGATTGACCTGGCTATGAGGTTTTAGCTCTGTAACCTTTCCTGCTCTGGTTACTACTTTATCTACTATTTATGTTTGGCTTAATTTAATCTACTCGTCTTGTACGAGTTGATCTTGTTGTTTATTATGAGATATTGTTGCAATAGTCTCGGATTTCGTCTGACAACTCTGAACTACTATGTTTTAATTTGTGTAATGTGTCCGATAGATGACAGCAGATAACATTTACATATATACTCTCTTTGTTCTCCAAAGTTTTAGAGATTTTTTTTTTTTTTTTACACAAATGAGTAGTGTTATCACAAATCAATGTATAAATCTATACTATTATTTGCCAAGTGATTTTTGAGAATTGAGCTCTCTCATTCACTCTCATAAGATAATGACACTAAAACATTTAATAAAATCTCTTATTTACATTGCCATTATCTATTGTTTATAAAATTTAACAAAATCCTAACCAATTTTCTGATCGGCTGCATTTAATTAAACAAATCCCTTTTACCCCTATAAATATTAGACTATTAGTGCTTTTTAGAAAACCTTAAATTTTTTGAGCCGCAAGACTCAAACCATAATTGATGAAAGCTTCTTATGATGTTATCTTTTTAAACGATGAGGCTAAAAAAAACAGATAACTAAATCCTAACCAATTTTCTGATCGGCTGCATTTAATTAAACAAATCCCTTTCACCCCTATAAATATTAGACTATTAGTGCTTTTTAGAAAACCTTAAATTTTTTGAGTCGCAAGACTCAAACCATAATTGATGAAAGCTTCTTATGATGTTATCTTTTTAAACGATGAGGCTAAAAAAAACAGATAACTAAATCCTAACCAATTTTCTGATCGGCTGCATTTAATTAAACAAATCCCTTTCACCCCTATAAATATTAGACTATTAGTGCTTTTTAGAAAACCTTAAATTTTTTGAGTCGCAAGACTCAAACCATAATTGATGAAAGCTTCTTATGATGTTATCTTTTTAAACGATGAGGCTAAAAAAAAACAGATTTGTGTTTATCAATATCAGATTCTTCAAACGATGAGACTAATATACAGTTCTATGTCGATCAACGTTGGAGTCTTCTTAGCTATGACAAAAAAAAAAAAAGAGAAAGGAATCAAGAGAGTTTTGGTATGATAACTTCCTAGGGATTTGGGATCGGAAAGAGATCTATTATCTATTTGGAATCAAAACATCTTATGCTGCTGATTCATATTACAGATTGTCTGAAGGATGGGAAGTGTATATATCAAACAGACTGTGTTTCATGGTTGATCTCTTCTTCACTTGGCTAAGATTATGCTTCTGTAAATTGGTTCTTTATAAACGTTTCTCTTCATCTAAAAGCCTGGTATATATTTTCTTTGAATATCGTTGCTCTGTTTTGATTTTGTAGGAGAGTCCTGAGGAATTCATTACTTCAGGAATTCTCCTGTTTTTTTTTTCTTTTTTAAATAAAGGTTTCCAGACCTGATATGAATTGTTAATTTTGGAATTGTTTGAGAGTAGATAATATATTTGTTGCTGCTATGTGAAAGAATATGCGAGGTCCAAGCTTGTATTCTCGAGGAAGCCGAAGAAAGTGAACAAGAAATAAGGAAAAAGTATATATATATTATGAGTTTTTAATAATATATATACTATTTAGTTTGTTCTGTTTTGAGAGTTTTATTTGTTCGGTTGCTTTCAGTTACCGTTGGTACTCTTTTTGTGGCAAACGAGTAAGTAAATGTTTCAATCTTTTTGCTGGATTTGTTAGTGCAAGAAAAAGCTGTTTACAGAATTGAGGAATTAATGAAGAAGACGATCATGAGTAGATTTATAGATACGGTATGTTCATAGCTACTACCTTTGTTCGTCAAAAATTTAGGCTATGGACCTATTTATATTGTTAATTTTTTGGAAGGGAGAACAATGGAAAATTTGGTTCAAAGCTTAATGCAGAATCTTGAGTGTGTTAATAATAGAG
>OVBJ01002571.1:0-16964 GCA_900406535.1 Noccaea bulbosa
TGAAACTAGGTGGAATATGCTCCTAAATGATGTAAAATACAGAGATATCATCTACTCCTCTTAATTATGTGATGGTGGCTGTAATGGATCATCTCTTTTGAAGATGTTCGCCATGAGTGCGCAATCCAGATCAAGGTGGATCTTACAGTCTTGACACTCATAGTAGGAGGCTGAAGACATGTTCCCACACCCGGAGCAGATGATGTGGGCAGGTTTATGGTCATATTCGCGTAGACAAAACTGTAGAAGGTGCTCCTGGGGAAAATCGTGTGACACCTTTTGGGGAAGCTTGGAGCAAGCCTCGCAGAGATGGAAATTGCAAGGTTTACAGAGGTACTCGATAGGTTCATCTTTGTAGCAGATGTTGCAAATGCCATCGCCGACAATCTCCGGCAAGGTCAACGCACATTCATGAGAGAAACGTTGGAGCTGTGCCATCGAGCATGCATGGAAGTCAACGAGAGAAACCCACACGACTGGATCAGATCCAATGTTAGTTCAAAATTTAAAATATACATGGGAAGGAGTTAATTAGTATCAAAGGAAAGCCATGTCGTCTTGAAAAAAGTCCGTATGTTCATATAAAAAGCACTTACTGGCCCACAAGGGCTGACTGTAAACCCAAGAGATATATACACTTCATAGGCATAGAAAAACCCATCTTAGTCTTTGTTTCTGGTTTTATGTAAGGGAGAGCAACCTAGGTTTTGGGTCAAAGTTTTTTAAATTTTGGTTTATTGAGGTTACAAAATATTTGATAAAATTCTATTCAAATATCATTTGGATCAATTTTTTTTTTGAAGTTTTAGACTGGAATCAAGTTGTTCCAATCATAGAAAATTTCACCAAAATAAACTTAAATTTTATTTTACTTGCATTGTTTAAGTTTTGGTTTTGGTTTGTGTTTGGTTATTGGATTTTTTATTTTATCACTACAAAGCGCCAACCTTCAATTTGTGTTGTATTCAAAACCAGATTTCGACCTAGCTAGGCATTAAAGATGAAATTGATGATAGGTCGATGCTAAAAATATGTAACGATATCTATGAATACAAGTGAACACACTGCCTGTATTTTTCCTATCATACATACTCTTTTTTAGAACTAGAGTGAAATGCATGTTTTAAAAATCTATATATTTCTTCTTGGTGTTTTCGACTGCAAATTTGGCTTTTTCTCTCACCTTTGTGTTAGAATTTGTTGTATGTATGCTTATGCTTGATGATTTAAGCTTCAAATGCTTATTTTTTCTATGCGGGTTATTTTTTATGCATGTTACAGTGTTACTAACAATGGATGTAGTGTTCATTAACATATAGCAAAGGAGAAGAGAACCAAAAAAAAAAAAAAAAAAAAAAACANCTGCAGATGTAAGTTTATCTTACTTGATTGCGTACAAGGTGTTCCTCTCTGATAAGCTATTGCAAAGTATTAAGATTAAGATTTGAGAGCGTACAATGTACGATATCTTCAAGTTTCAGTCGAGAGATTCGACCAATCTATTGCGACTAAATGACTAACTCGATCATATCCAAAGTACAAACAGAACTAAACAATTCTACACAGGTCTGTAAAAATATCTAAGGTGATAAAACGTTCCAAGGCGCAAAAAAAGAAAAGCCGAACAAAATCTGCAAAAGATAATGGTCCTATGGAAATCGGTTTTACTGGATGATGATAGTTGGGCTCGAAGGGCACCGTTTCATACTAGAAACATCTGGTGTAATCCTTTTGATCGACAAGTGTGGAGGGTAAGCGAAGCAGAGCCCCGCAGGTAGTCCCCCATTCCTGAGAGACCCGACCCCGAGCCCTCAAGGCACCGCGCAACTCCTTCACTTGTCCCAGTGAAATCGATCCAAAGTTCCATCACCCTCTGGGATCAGCCCATTGTCTCCACTTGGATAACAAGCTCACGTCACTGAGCCCGACATACAATGTCTATGAACAGAGCTTATATATACAACAACCGAAACGTTTTTTTATCCAATGTGGGACTTTTGGTTTATATGCATGCATCTAAACGTAAATTTAAGTTAAACGAGAAATTACGTACCTCGCGTAGGACGCATTCAACATGACCGATAAAATCACATTCTTTGCAAGGATACGAATGATGTTTTGCATGTACCATTGTCTCGCCGCAGTACTCGAAACAATCAATTTACAAACAACCGGATGAATGTGATGTGACTTCTTGAACACAAACTCGGGTATCTCAAGACACTCGAAATGAAACTTTATCCCACATCCCACGCAGTGATAATAGGAGTCGAGAGAGACCACACTAGTTCTCATGCATATTTGGCATGGAATTTCTTCGTCAAAAGCAAGGCCAGCTCCACGAACTACATAAAACAATTTATGATGATGAGACTTCTGCATCAGACCTCGCAACAACGAATCCGCATACCTCAGGTGAAGGTTAAAATCGCATACTAGGCAACCAAACGGGACACCACCAACGATGTAGTATTTACATGCATCGCATCCTTTTTCATAAGTTTGTATGTAAATGTAATCAAGGCGTTTGAGAGGGTGTGTGTTCTGGATGCACTGGATGTTGGATCTCCGTTGGAAGACCAATGCAACGTTGGTGAACAAACGAGTAACAATGGACGCAGCCGGGGAAGCTCACATAGCAAGCAACAGCCTCTAGCGTCTGGTCCTGGTCTACTCCTCTTAAGCAAGTGACGATGGCTGTCATGGAGCATCGCTTCCGCGTCCCAGCCCTTGAAGAGAGCACAACCAAGATTCTCACACTCTTTACACTCGTAGAAGGAGGTTGAAGACATGTTCCCACATCCAGAGCAGATTATGTATCCAAGTTTCTGATCATATTGACGGAGACAAAACTCTAGATGATGTTCTGGGTGAAAATCGTGTGACACCTTTTGCGGCAGCTTGGAACAATCTTTACACAAATCGAAATTACAAGAGTTGCATAGGAACTCAACAGGTTTATCTTCGTAGCAAATGTTGCAGATGCCATCGGCGACAATCTCCGGCAAGGTCAACGTGATTAACAAGTTTTAACTACTGGAATGATGGGCTGATATAGGCTGCTGGATAAGCCCAGAGGGCTTATTTCGTAATGGCCTGTTTAATCTATTGAAATATTAAAAAAGTAATAAAAACAAACTGAAAACAAAATCAAGAAAGGAAGAGAAACCTTGACTTAAACCATGTCAACGTAATGAATTTGAGAAATGTGGGATTAATTGTTCTTGTTAAAATCCGCCATTTGGGGATTCCACAAGGTTTTAGACTAAAGTCAACAATCAGCATCATCAGATAGAGATCATATTCATAGTTTTAAGCTTATGTTTGTAAAAAAAAAAAAAAACAAATGAGACATTTTTAGGTTAGTAAAAAGGAAAAGGCAAATGAGGTTTGAGATAAATCATAATCAAATCGCATTTATTTCGGTTCGTTTGATTCGGATTTTTCAGTTAAGATTTTGATTTATATCCACCGCTATAATATAAAACGTAAAACTAATCTCTAAACCTGTAGACGAAGAACCAGAAATTTTCTCGAGAAAATTTACAGAATCCGCCGAAGTTGCAAATGGCGGAATCTTCGAATCTCCTGTTGAAAGCGAGGGACCTTCTCGCGAATCCAAGCCACCAAGGGTTAGAGATTCTTCTCAATCATCTCGCTCTGGGTCAAGAAGCCGCCGAATTTCAACCGGCGCTTGCTCTCTTCAACTACTGCGCTATGAAATTCGCAAACCTCTTAACCTTAAAGCTCCTCAAGGTGTATCAATGTTCTTCCGACGTCGTCGTCAGAGTCCAATCGATCTATCTCCTCGCCGAGACTCTCGCCGAATTCAGAAACCGCAGATTCGAACTCTCTCTCGTCGCTCTCTACGAGATCAAACCCCTCCTGATCTCATGCTTGACGATGGAAGAAACCGAAGAAGCCGAAATCAGAATCCTCAGACGAATCGTCTCTTTCGTGGCCTACGATGTCGTGGGTTTAGATAACAACGGATGGGACGAGCTCGGCGATTGCATCCTCTCTCTCGCCATCAGCGAGCCTCCCAAGGCTTTTCACGTCTTCGTCGATCTGCCACCGCTCTACGGTAAATTCTTATACAAGTTTATGCAGAGAATCTTAGAAAAAGCAGAGAAAGTGTTGCTTAATCCTGTGGAAGATAGGGTCGAAGACTGGAGTTTGGCTTTAGAAACCGTTGTGAAAATGGGGATTCAGCTTTTGGATTCTGAGATGAGACTCGATTTGGTGAAGAATCTTCTTTCTATTCTTGAGAAATCAGCGAGAGAGCTTATTGAGAAGGGCATGGAAGAGTTTCTGCTGCGAGGTCTTGATAACCTCGAGAGCTTCTTGTCAAGAGACAAGAACTTGTATAACTACAATGAACTTCAGTGCAATTTTGTGTCCACCTTCATGTACAAGATCAGAGAACTCGGAGCACACACCAAGGAGGCTGCGAAGAAGATCAATCGGTTGATGAAGTCTAGCAACAATCCACAACAAGAGCAGCAACCACAGGAGAAGGAGGATCACGGAGCTAGATTAGAGCGGCAATGGTTCGATCGTTTGAAAGACTTATCGCCTCTCGGAATCTTAACAATCTTTGCATCGGATGAGGTTGAAGAGAGGTACAGAGAGATAGCAGTTAGACGGCTTAACCTCATACTCTCTGATCACACTTCAAGGAAAGAGGTGATGAAGGTTTCAGAGATAAGAGGTCTCCAGCCACTGCTCGTCTCTTGCCTTTCGAAAGGAGGAATCAGCGAGAGCATGTTCAAAGTCCTCGGTGAGGTGGTTTACCACGTTGCGAATGAGATGATGACCATCCAAGTTGAGATATGGTACGGTCTACGCGAGTACATTGGGTCGAAATGCGAAACGGAGTTTGAGAGAGCGGTTTACATCTTCCAGTGCTTGACGATGTGGCTTGAAGGTGACGAGTTTTTGATTCCTGTGATGAAGAGTCTTCTCCCAGAGATATTCAAAAGGCTAAACCCACCGGGAGAGTTGTTGGTGGATAACAGTTGCTGGGTCTTGACGTTTGTGGGTGCGTTCTGTGCCATCGTTCACTTGGTAGAGATCACAAGTCACGCTGAAGCCGTTAAGGTGATTGAAGATAAGATGGTAGATGCAGTGAGAGAGCTTGTGGAGAGAGGAATGGAAGTTGGGCTTGTGAGGAGAGCTTTTCGAGATGTTGAAAGCATTGTGAAGAAACAAAAGGAATGGTTTGGTATGAGTGAACTGAAACTACTCAAGGGTCTGGTTCGGAGACTGTATGAGATCAAAGGCATGAAAATGGAAAGTAAGATTGTGTTGTGGAGAATCAACGTGTTTGTGGGGAGAGATGTGACCGAACTGGCGAAAACGCTCCCAGATAGTGAGGTTGGTTCGATGAACGAACCTGAGCTTGAAGAGGATTAGGAGTGGTTAGTCTGAATAATGTAAATTAAGAAGTAATTCCTCAAGTTTCAAATTGTACAAGTCATTCTTTTCACTCAATAAAAACTCGTCTCTTGAGGCTTCACTTAAGGATCAAACAATTCTTATCAAGGGAATGATAGTAACTATGGTCACTTGGAAGAAGCTGCGGTGAGGAGCTTCATTAGTTCATATCAAAGCTCTCTTATAAACCAAGTCAAAATATTGCTCTTGTAAAAAGAAGAAGAAAAAAACCTTAAAAAATTCCGCTGCCGGGAGTCGAACCCGGATTTCCAAAGGGTGGGATACAGAACACTGTTGATCGAAATTTCGAAATTAGCTATTAAGGTATATAATAGTCTATTTATTTACTTAAGAAAATTCAGACTGGCCCTTCAAAAACTCTTACTCATAACCCTTTAATTATTTTGGGCCGAGAGCCTGTTAAATACTCGCTGCAAAAATAGTAAAATATCGAATTTTACATCCAGTCAATAAAATACTTTTCTCTTGTGTATCGAATTTCTCAATGGTAAGTATTTTGAGTTGTTATCAACAGTGATATTATATTAACACATTTCTAATAACCATTAGTTTATAATTTCTACTAAGAATACTATTCAATGTAATATATAGCTAAGTTATTTTTACTTTAATTCAACTTCACATATATATCTAGTCAAAGTCAAAAGATATATATGTGCACACATTTGTTACTTGGACAAGAAGAAACTCTTGTAGCTGAGTGTCTCAGTCCATCATTGTCTCTTGTTGCGTTTATATTGAACCGGCTCGAAATCGGTTTTGCTTATTTTATTAGTTAACACATATATACGCTGCACAATGTGTTTGGAAGTTCATCAAGAGGATGATTAGAATTTACAAGTGCTTTTATTAGCTGTAATCATGATTAAGACGTGAGAAAGAGATTATTAAATGAAGGAAACCCAAAACGACATCAAGAGACTTCTAAACTTCACCTGAAAAAGCAAGAGCTCAGAAGAAGAATCTTGTTTGTTCCCCTTCCGAAACCTTTCACCTCTCTTAAAACTTCAAAAATGGAGGTGGCGGCTAAAACTCGAACCCAGATTGCCAAGGGTGGAAGACGAAGTTATCATAGAGTTCAACATTTTTTGAGATTAGCCCGAGTGCTACAACGGATCTTAATGCTATTGATCTAGGTAAATCAATATTTATTTACTAAAAGAAAATTGAAATGAGCGGTTCAAGACTTTTCGAATAGTCCTTGAATTCACCTTATAAAGAACTAGATATGGTTCCGCGTACATGGAGTTTATCTTAAGATTTTTGAAATAATTTTTTAAAAAATAAAAAATATTAAATATAATATGATTACACTTAAATGTAAGTAAAATAATATTAAAAAGCTGATAATAAATCTTTGAATATAATACAATATAATTTAAATCCGTTGTACACTAATGAGTAATAGTCATGTAATAGTCATTTTTTTCTCTTAGCTTGGTAAGATATAGAATATACCTTTTTCCGTTTGTTAAAGTATATATCATTTTTATCTTAAAATATAAGGTCTACAACGGTCTTTTTCCACTATTTTTTTTTTCCGTTAGAATATGGATAAATGAGACATGCAAAAATACTTTTTTCCTTTTTCCGTTGGAACATAATTTTTTTTCGTTAGTATATGAAAAATATTTTTTTCCTATTTTTCTAAGACATATGTCAAAATCTTAATAGTTGTAAAATAAAAAAATAACACATGTCGCGATCCTGTGAATTAGAAAAATCCTACGTGTCGTAATTACGTCGCGTGCATCCAACTTTTATAATACTCTCTCTGTTTCTTAATAGTTGATGTTTAAGGAAAAATGTGTTTGAATGTATATGGATGTGTTTTGAGTCCAGATACATCCAAATAATGTCCAGATGCATTTTTCCTTAAACATCAACTATTAAGGAACAACAGAGGGATTATAAGATTTGGGTTCAAAATTCCGCTGCCGGGAGTCGAACCCGGATTTCCAAATGGTGGGATACAGAACTGAGAACACACCTGAGCTTAACTGAGGAGTTGGAATTAGCGGGATCTGATTGCTATCAACGTAAGTAAACTTAATTAATTTATTGATCTAAACTCAAGATTGGCCGTTTAAAATATAACTTTAGTTACTTTGGGCTAAGAGCCCATTAAATGTGACATTGTGTAAGTACTGTTCACGTGTTTTCCACTAATCAAATAACCACAAACTCGTCTATCTTCTTTCAAAGCTACTAACCAAGTAAGAGTGGTACCATACTACTGATTACTGAACAAGTAGATATTTAGGATTTAAGGAGTTGCTACGTTGAATTCAGAGCACGGAGCTAGTGAACGGTTTTGTTTATGATATAAGTAGATTGATATCAAACGCTTTAATTTGGTAATTCGTTAAAGTAAACGTACTGTTTATATTGTTTAGAATTAATGTCCATACATTAGAAAGCTTATATCATTGTTAACACTCAAATGCACTTATCTCCTCATTGCTATTACGGATTTATGATGGTGACTTTAAACTCCATCATTTAAAACTTCAGTAATTAGCATATGATGTCTTGCACATAACAAGGTGATCGAATCATCAAGTGGTGTGTTACCCTCTCGGAATGATGATGCAACTCCACCAAAGAAAATGAAAATTACAAATAAGCCATAGACAATGACAAGAGAGTCATACCCTTACATTCTAGGTAGAAAATTGAAAATATGGTAATATAATAAATATTATAGTCTGCATATCATCTTTGGTTGGGATGGTCAAAGCTCTCTAATAATTTAGTCCATATAAAAGCCCACAAAATATTTTATCTTGTAAAAGAAACAAAACATTTCTGCTGCTGGGATTCGAACCCGGGTTTCCGAAGGGTGTGATACAGAACTCTGTTGTCCAGTTTCTTCAAATTAGCCTATGTGCTACAATGGATCTGATTGGTGTCAAGGTAAGTACGTAAAGGTTTATTTAACTACTCATGTAACTCAGATTGGCCGGCCGTTTAAAGACTGTTACATATAACCCTTTTGTTATTTTGGGCCGAGAGCCCATAAAATACCCGTAGAAAAAAATGGGAAACAACAATCATAAATATGTGAGTTGTATAAGAACTGTTCACGTGTTTCCACTAATGGAATAATCACAAACTCGTCATCTTCTAAGGTTACTAAACAAGTGGTACCATACTACTCAATAGAGCTAGATAGATATTTAGGATTTCAGAAGTTGCTACGTTGAATTGAAAGCACGGAGTGTTGATTCCAGAAATAGCACACGTTTATGCGACGAGATACTTCGGATGTAAGACTTGGAAACTTGGAAACTGGGAAAATAGTCTTATTAAACTTGGAAGATGAAAAGAGATTACAAAAAAAAAGCATCTCGGCGACATGCTTGCCGAGACGGAATCGAAGAAAAAGAATAAACAAAGAATAAATACGAATTTATGCTTGGGTTTTTACCTCTCTGCTCTAGGCTATTGTGAATTAATCTCCGGATCCTCTTCAAGTAATGAGGGGTCTTCTATTTATATGGAGAGGAGGTCGGCTTGCGTGAATATCTTCCTTCTTTCTCCATAAAGGAAATATTCCCTTTGTAATTATCTCTTTCCATTCTTCAAGGAGGTGCATCTCTATATTGACATTTTTCCCAAGATTTACCTTTCTCCTCAAGACTTGCCATTTTTCTGAGGAGGTTAAGGCGAAGACGGGTCGGGCCTTGCTATTGTTATTAATTGTGACGGGCTGAGGAAAATGTGCTCATTTCACCTCTAACACGGAGCGAGCACTTTGCTGTTGTTTATGGTATAAGTAGATCGATATCAAACTCTTAAATCAGTCGCAGGTGTTAAATAATTCGTCAAAGTGTGCGTACTGTTTGTTTCTATTGTTTAGAATTAATGTCCATACATTATAAAGCTTACGTTACTGTTAACATCTGAATGCACTTGTTTCCTCATTGGTAATACGGATTTATGATGGCGACTTGAAACTCCCTGTTTTAAAACTTCATTTAGCATATATGATGTCTTGCACTATATGAAAGGGTGATCGAATCATCAAGTGGTGTGTTACCCTCTAAGAATGATTATGCAACTCCACCAGAGAAAAAAGGAAGAGAAATATGAGAAAGGAAACTACAAAGAAAAAGAAGCAAGCCATAGACATGTCTTCAAAAGCGCCATTGTATAGTCCGAAAATTCAGAAATATGTGATTTTAGCTACCCACTTAGTTTGTTTCTTAGCGTTTTTGAAAAGCTAAGGAAAGCGACCTATTATATAATATGTGAAATCATTACTCATATTTCTTGTAGTATGACTATGAACTAGCTAGTTCTAAGTTTTCCTTTGTGTTTGAGTGATAATTCTCTTGACTTTTATTAGTGTTTTGGCTATAAACTAGTCCTATAATATATTTTCTCTTTAATGAAAAGGAACATCGAGGAAGAAAGCTGGTACTAAGTGGTTTTAGGTATTCAATATAAATTTTGGTATTAAATACATAATTTCACCTCAATTCTTATGAAAATTTTCAATAGTCAAGAAAGGTTTTAAGGGTATAACAGAATATTTACTGTTTTTTTAATGTGTAAAAAAAACTTAAACGATAATAATATTTATTGTGAAAAGGTGAAAATACTTATTATATTTAGATGGAAGAAATAAATTCTCAACTACTTTCAAAACCAACAACCACAAAACAACATCCCCCACCCCCCAGTTGAATAAAAAAGAATAAGAAATGATATGATATTTTTTTAAATGCTATAAAAAGCGAAGTATGGTTAACTATAAAGCAAAGAATTATCGAAAGTTCGAAACTATGGAAAAGGGAAAATACCTAGTGAGGGAGGAGCTCGACACCGTGGCAATGGAGCCGCTCAGCCCGATGTCACAGTTGCTCAGTTCACCAGGAATGTTCATTGTGGTAACCTTTGGGTCTCAAATCCGATTTAACCTATCCGCCATTGTTGAAGGCATCAAGAACACATTGATCAATGCTCCCCGATTCTCTAGCAAAATGGTAAATCATATATTCTACACAGATGCATATACGCTTAAAGTGGGTGTTATGACAAAAATGTTTTAAATACTTATATCTCTAATGGTTCTCGTAATTTAGGCTTATACGCTTAAAGTGGGTGTTATATTGACCTACGTTGCACGGAAACGGAAACGGAAACGTGGAAACGAAACGTTTCGGAAACGTGAAACACCTATTTTTGAAAATATGAGATTGGAAACGTTTTGGAAACGTATATATATATATATATATATATATATATATTATATGCATAGTGAAATATGAAACATATAATTTATATTATAAATAGTTTTTAAATCAACACAAATCTAATACATGAATATTAGATAATCATTCATTTATTTAATATTTAAATTAATCATTTATTTTTAGTTTTAGTTTCATAATTATTTATTTTTATGTTTCCAAAAATAAAAGATAAGTTTTTCGTAAAGTGTCAAACTGGAAACGCGAGTTTCCAAAGTGGAAACGTGCGTTTCCAAAGTGAAACGTGCGTTTCCAACAAGTTTCCAAACTGAGATTTTAAGGAAACGCACCCCGGGTGGAGTTTCCATGCAATAGAAAAAGTCTTAAATACCTAGTATCTTGAATGTGCCTCTTAATTTAAGTTAATAGAAATTGAATCCCATCCTTTTAATTGTTTTTGGATTCTTTTTGCACTTTCAGATAGATTATTTATCGTGTTGTCTAAAAACAAATTGATTGTAAGTGCCATACAGTTATCTTTATTTAGTAAGATGTAATCACACAATATGACCATTATGATCGATGTTTATTTTCGATTACCAAACATTTTTACAAAACGAAAGAAATTAAATTAGTTCATCTCTATCTCTTTATATACACACAAGTAAATTCTGATTTTTGTCTTTACTCAAAGATTAAAAACTTTTCAGGAGATCGACTATAAGAAAAAGGGAGAATCGGTCTGGATTCCTGTTAGTGTTCGAGTAGAAGATCATGTTATCGTTCCAGATCTTGACTATGGCAACATTGATAATCCTGATCAGTTCATAGAAGATTATACTTCCAGCGTTGCTAATACTCCAATGGACATGTCTAAACCTCTTTGGGAATTTCATTTTCTCAACATAAAGACATCAAATGCGGAATCTGTGGCTATAGCAAAAATACATCACTCAATAGGTGATGGAATGTCCCTTGTGTCCCTTCTATTTGCTTGTGCCCGAAAAACATCAGACCCTGACGCGCTAATTTCTACTACCACGGCTACAACGAAACCTATTACTTCCATGCCTTCGACTTGGTGGTTGATTTCTGGATTTTGGTTAATGATAAGGGCCATCTTCTGTACTATTGTTGACGTGTTTAAGTCTCTTCTTACAATATATTTTCTGCGGGATACCAAAAATCCTCTTATGGCTAATCCAAACAATGGGATTCGATCCTGGAAGGTTATGCATCGGATAATAAGTTTTGATGATGTCAAGTTAGTGAAGAACACAATGAACATGGTATATATATAGATATATATATTGTTAGTTTGTTCTACGTTGATATATTGTTAGTTTGTTCTACGTTGATCAATAATTTCGTTTTCTTATACTTACAACTTATATTTATTTATATTTTTGCAGACCGTGAATGATGTACTTATTGGAATGACACAAGCCGGTCTTTCAAAATATCTGAGTACAAAATACGGTAAATTCCTTACGTACTACTGTAATATATTTTTTCATAAAGCCAGTTGTTCACTCCCTGTGGTAAATCTAGAAAGAAAAATTATTCAGCAAGTACAAATATTATGTTTGAAAGTTACGTACTAATATATTTTTCATAACCGCTAGATTTCAACCGAGATACTAAAAAGTATTGTTAATACATCCTTAACAAATAGTTCTAATAAATTTTAATTGCTGACAGATGGATACACAATAGTCCAGAAGAAAAAAATCTTAGAAAAGATCCGTGTTCGTGGTACTGTAGCTGTAAACGTAAGACCAGCAGCTAAGATAGAGGTGATAAGTAGCATAACTACAATTGATCCAAAACAAGAAAAACATTATTAATCAAAAATAGTGAAAGAGTTTGATAAAGTATAAAAATGTAGGATCTGGCTAATATGATGGCGAAGGGTTCGAAGTGTAGATGGGGAAATGTTGTAGCTGTTATTTTATTTCCTTTATGGATAAAATCAGAAGATGATCCGCTGGAGTACATCCGACGAGCCAAAACTATGATGGATAGGAAAAAAATATCTTTGGAAGCATTCATTTTGTATGGAATCATTAAACTCGCCTTAAAATTTTTTGGGGGAAAGGTAAAACACAACACCGTTATCAACTATTTAATCAATATATCTTTATGGATATTGCTAATTTGTTCATTGGAAGAAAATAACAGGTACTACAAACTATTAGAGATAGGATGTTTGGTCACACAACAATGACATTTTCTAATGTGAGAGGTCCTGACGAAGAGATAAGTTTATTTGGCCATCCAATTTCATATGTCGCGGGAAGTGCATTAGTTGAACCCCAAGTAAGTATATTTTTTTTCTTTCTCTTAGTAAGCACGGATGGATGAAATTAATCAAATTATTGTTTCTGTTTGTTTGTTGTTTTGGCAAGGCTCTCGTTATCCATTTTGTAAGCTATGTAAATAAGATTGTTATCAATCTAGCTGTTGATACAGCAACAATCCCAGATCCTCATCGACTATGTGATGATTTGGTGGAATCGCTCGAAACCATCAAATCTGCCATACGAGAAAAAAGATTTCATAAACCGGAGGTTTCAAACACATCATGTTTAATTTGATCACAACTATGAAATATATAAATAAGATGATTTCTATTTTCAATGATGTAAGAAAGAAAAAATGGTGGTGGAGGGTAATTTAAAAGGTATGGTCAAGTGTAATAGTTTTTATGATGAAAATGTAATAATAAAAAAGTGTGTGGTAAATATATAAATAGTTAGTTTGGTTTGACCTAATATGTTTTTTTTTTCTTGGCGAAAAAGTTTGATCTAATATGTTTTATGAACAATTGGCAAAACGAAATAAACAAGTCAACCAAATTTTTTTAAAAACGTGTAACACAAGCCACTCTTTCAAAAATTTTACATGGGGTTGCTTACTCCCAGTGGTAAATCCAGAAAGAAAAAACTATACCACAAGTAAAATATTATGTTTAAAAGTTACTTACTAATATATTTATATTGATAATCAACTATTGTTTATGTGTACAAACGGAGAGAGGCAACTTGGTCACAGAACAATGACAATTTCAAATGTGAGAGGTCTGGACGAAAAAAAATAGTTTATTTGGCCGGCCGGTTTCATGTCGCCGGAAGTGCATTAGTTGAACCCCAAGTAAGTATATTTTTTTTCTTTCTCTTAGTAAGCACGGATGGATGAAATTAATCAAATTATTGTTTCTGTTTGTTTGTTGTTTTGGCAAGGCTCTCGTTATCCATTTTGTAAGCTATGTAAATAAGATTGTTATCAATCTAGCTGTTGATACAGCAACAATCCCAGATCCTCATCGACTATGTGATGATTTGGTGGAATCGCTCGAAACCATCAAATCTGCCATACGAGAAAAAAGATTTCATAAACCGGAGGTTTCAAACACATCATGTTTAATTTGATCACAACTATGAAATATATAAATAAGATGATTTCTATTTTCAATGATGTAAGAAAGAAAAAATGGTGGTGGAGGGTAATTTAAAAGGTATGGTCAAGTGTAATAGTTTTTATGATGAAAATGTAATAATAAAAAAGTGTGTGGTAAATATATAAATAGTTAGTTTGGTTTGACCTAATATGTTTTTTTTTTCTTGGCGAAAAAGTTTGATCTAATATGTTTTATGAACAATTGGCAAAACGAAATAAACAAGTCAACCAAATTTTTTAAAAAACGTGTAACACAAGCCACTCTTTCAAAATATTTTACATGGGGTTGCTTACTCCCAGTGGTAAATCCAGAAAGAAAAAACTATACCACAAGTAAAATATTATGTTTAAAAGTTACTTACTAATATATTTATATTGATAATCAACTATTGTTTATGTGTACAAACGGAGAGAGGCAACTTGGTCACAGAACAATGACAATTTCAAATGTGAGAGGTCTGGACGAAAAAAAATAGTTTATTTGGCCGGCCGGTTTCATGTCGCCGGAAGTGCATTAGTTGAACCCCAAGTATAATTGTTTTCTCTCTCTTAATTGAAGGGGATCAAATCGAAATCAAGAATTGAATTGTCCAGTCCAGAAAGAAGCGACGAAAGTAACACCATTGGATCATACTAAGATTTGAATTCGTGGACAGACTGAAGAATTATTCAAAAAAGCATATCAATTTTTTTGACTAGATAAGTCTGAATCTACCGGAGTAAATGGAAATTATAACATAATCAAACAGAGTAAAGTGAGATGTTAAACACAGTTTTGGGCTAAATAAACAATTGGAGTACCAAAGATAAAGAGAAAAAATCTTAATCAAACAATTCCTTACTACACTTATAGTGTTATCTCTCATTTCTGTTTTTCACTTATTTCATTGTTACCGTAAAAGACGGCCCATATTTCCCTAGTTATATATATATATATATATATTTTTAACTAGTGTAATTTCTGTTACAACACTAATAATTGAATGGCAATGAGATGTAAATTCTTATGAACTAAAGGTTACAGTTTTTCGTTGCTTGTCAATTAGTTCGTAAAGGATGGGGCATCTGGTTTCTGAATTTTTTCACTCGATGCTTTTATTTTTGGTTGGTTTGTAGAAAACTGCTTGCAAACATGTATTCATTCTGAAATCTGAAATTATTAAGAAATTAGAACTGATCCGAACATATGGTGTACTATAAAAAAAAAAAAAAAAAAAAAGGTTGTACTAAACGGTTGATGATTTAATTGTGAATTTATGGTACAGTCAATTTCTTTTGGCCCACGAACAATTGTGTGTAAGATGACATACGGGTTTCAAAAGAAATCATGAACAATTTAATAGCATTTGATTAAAACTTATAGAGAGTAAAGAGAATTAATAAAATAACATGTTTTTATTATTGTTGTAAACTTGTAATAGAAACTACACCCGTGAACATTTATAAATATGAATAATTTAAAGGTTTTGGGTTGTCTTTTACAGATTCCTATCAAACGTCAAATTACTAACCATTTCCACTTGGCCAATATGAGTTCTTACTTTAAGCTAATTTGAATACAGAGAGGCTATTAATGGATTGCACCTCTCCCAAAAATTAGTTTGGATCTCTACATAGCTTTAGCATTTACCCTGAATTATATATTAAAACAAAAAAGCAATGAATGGCTAATGGCGCCTATTGAGTAACTCTATAAAAATGAGGCTCAATGTACAAGTCGAGATAATTCCTACTAGACTTATAGTTTTATCTCTCATCTCTACTTTCCCTCTTTTCTTTCTCTTGTAAATGCTCTTAGTCATAATACTAAAATTCAGTCACTATCGTTTTCTATTCTTATAAATATCATCTTGACGTATTCTTTGAGTCTATTTTCTCGAGGATTACTTAATAGCCATTCATTTCATTGTTAAAAAACGATCCAAATCCTTTTAATTATTTCTATTTACAAAATTTAACCAGTGTAATTTTTGTTACAGCACAAATAGATGAATAGCAGTGAGCCAGTGAGATGTAAATTCTTACCAATTTAAAAGTTCTAAATTTTGTTTTGCTTGTCAACTAGTTCATAAAGAATGATGGTGCATCTGGTTTTTGAATTTTTGGCGCGAAGTTTATTTTTGGTTGGTTTGTAGAAAACGACTCGCTTAAACGTGTACTCAATCGGAAGTTATTAAGATACTAAACCGATCAAACACATGGTGCTATTAAATTGTACTAAACGGTTGTTGATTTAATTATGAATTTATGGCACGGTTCAAATCGACCACACAGTTGATCTAACAACATGTCTCATATATATTTCTTTGTCCACGACAATTGTGAGTACGATTATATACATGTTCAAAACAAATTAGGCAAATTCAGGAACAATTATTGAGTTAGTTGGAACGATTTTTTACAAGCTCAATCGACAGCCTATCTTCGTTCTACTCATAACCTGACACATCTATAGTACACATCCCGTTTGCAAGGCTACAGAAGGATTCCTGAAAGCGACAGCCCATCTTCATTCTCATTCCAATAAACAAGAGGTTGTTTGATGAGGAGTAGATAATAGAAAATCTGAATCAATAGGGACAAATACACATGGTCACAGGATCTATCTCCTACCACTTTGATTCTTCGAAGAAACAGAACAAGAACATAGTAACGGCGACTTGACGATTTTACGAGTTCGGTTAGATCGATGTGATCCAATTGAACTCACAAGTCACAACAGTTTGAATCTTGCAAATATTTGCAAACGTTTATTTCATTGTAAGATTTTGTTGCAAATCACCTGGTCTCTTGTAGTAAGTATTGAATCAAACTCTTAGACAAAATAGATAAAACCTTTCTTATTGCTTT
>OVBJ01002572.1:0-16959 GCA_900406535.1 Noccaea bulbosa
TTTATAGGTATGCTATTAGGGTTTTTTTAAGCCGACCATAATTAGGCTAGGCCCCAGAATTTAAAGTCAATAAAATTATGGTTTTTAAATAGTTGATAAATATGGAAGGTTTAAATTTTGGAAATAGAAAATATCATTGATTTCTTTTTTAGGGATTCGTTTTTAAAAATAAATTGAAAATCAAAATCGATTATTAAAGAAGATATTATCAAGATTTTCATTAAGGATATGTGGGTAATCAACCAGCTGAGANTATTATATCGAATTGTGTCATATTTTACACCGACCCAACTCGGGACCGGAGAAATTTATTAATATATCGTGTTTATTAATTTATCGAGTATTAATATATCGGGTTTCTACTTTCTACTATATATATGGTACTGTTCTGGTGTTGAGTATCTTCTATATTTTCCGTGAATATAAATTTTCATTATTAATCTTCTGTTGTTTACTACATTTTGTTGGTTAGTTAAGAACAATATCCAATTCAAAACCCAATATACAAAAAACTTTATAAAATAATAATGTTGAGATTTTAAAAATTTATTATCTTATAAAAGTATTATTTTATCGACAAATTAATATTTATAAAAATATAAATTTGTAATTTACAATCTTCAAAAATTATTCTCAATATTATGTACTAAAAAATTAGAAGAAAATTCTTGTTAATATGACATGCATAAATTTAAAATTATGATTACGTATTTTTGGATATCCTAATAAAACCTATTTAATTATTTATATAAAATTTGATACATGATAAAAATAAAAGGTTTAAAAGAAATTATAGCTACTAATATTGATAATAAATTTGAAAATAGTACAATAATATTTTTGAATGTATTTATAAATAAAAAAATATATATATATATTTTAAACATATTTAACAATTTTATATGCATATTAAATTTGCATTATGAGTTTTTTATATAATAAAAAGTTAGAGATAAACTTGTATGCATATTTTAATAAATTTTCTTAGGCAGATATGTATAGTTTTATATAATTATTAATTTAACTTAATATTAGAGATTTACTTGTATGCATAGTTTAATAAATTTTCTTAGGCATATATATAGTTTTATAGAATTATTACTTTAACTTAATATTGGGACCATATGTTTACATAGGAATTTTAAAAATATTATTGTCTTATCATCTTATCGTATATTTGCTTATTTTTACATTGACTCGAGTTGGAACCGAATAAATATATTACTTTATCGAGTATTATTTTATATAAATTTTATTATATTTATGTTATGTACGAGGGCAAGGACAAGACCACCTCTATTGGAGGTTTCTTAGCCTAAGTTTTTAACAAAAAAAAAATTAATAAAATAATAAAATTAAGAGAGAGAGTAAAATATTTAAAGAAATATTCTTATTTAGATTATTTTTCTTAACTTTTAACAAACTTATTGAATGTGTGACATCTGATGATTGGTTTAGATATTTTTATGATTTAAAAATTAATATTTTTTGTTTTAAGAAAATTTAAAAGTTTTTAGGGATGGAGATGCTTTTAAATGCTTCAAGTGGAGAGCTGTGTATTAGCGCTTATGTGACGATTGGGTAGACACCATTGTCAGGCCCTAACTGGTAACAACATAGTTGATGAATTCTGACAATTGCTGCTGGATTGTTTATGTGTGTTACTAGTTGCATATTTGGAATGGATTGCTGAGGAATTCTGAATTTTTTTTTATATTTTTTTTCTTTTGAAAAACTTTAATGGAATGTGGATGTGTCATATTTTTGGAGAAAAAGAGTTTGAATAAATGAAACTGTAGGAATTATTTTCTAAAAATCAACTTAAAGAAATAAAATGTATTACAAAAATATAACAGCTGAAACAATTAATAAAAGAAAAAAAAACCTAAATTAGCTGGAATAAATATATTGTTATGTATAACGGTTATAGAATATTTCTATAACGGTTTTCCTTATGTACGATTATATTTCTATAACGGTTATATTTCTATAACGATAGGTTAACAAAGTGATGATGGTATTTACTATATATCTATAACAGTTTTCCTTATGTATAAAGTAGTAAATAACTAAATAGTAAATACCATCGTCACTTTGTTGGACCCGAATTTCACACCTGAAATCCATTTAATGAGGCTCCGTTACTCCAACCCTTAACTCAAAGTCGAAGCCCACTCAGATGAGAATTTATAGTTTCAATTAAGATGCTCTAACAACTCTCATTTCAAACTATAAATTCTCGATTCTTCACCACAACCCAGACTCTTAACGTATTTTATTTAAGAGAAAAAAAAAAAGAAGACAACGTTTTTGTGAACGTGAATTTTTTTTTTTTTTTTTTTTTTTGGNAAATGATCTTGGTAGTGTCCTATATGTTCGTGGTCCTAACCTTTCTTTCCAAGGATTTAAAGATCTCTCAAGCCACATCACGTGTCACATTTCACGAGTCATCAATTGCTGCAGACTACCACCAACAATGGATGATCCAATTCTCTAGAGTTTATAGCAATGAATCCGAGAAACAGATGAGGCTTGAAGTGTTTAAGAAAAACTTGAAATTCATTGAGAACTTCAATAATAATGGGAATCAAAGCTACAAACTTGGTGTCAACGAGTTCACGGATTGGACCCAAGAGGAGTTCCTTGCCACCCACACCGGTCTCAATGGCAGTAACCTAACCTCACCATCTGAGGTAGTCGATGAGACGATGCCATCTTGGAATTGGAACGTTAGTACTGTCGTCGGAGAAAGCAAAGACTGGACAAAGGAAGGAGCTGTAACGCCTCCCAAATTGCAAGGAGGATGTGGTAAGTTTTCTTGATTATATATATTTTAATAAACATGTCTCTAGAGACAGGAGAAAGTAAATGAAGTAATCACTAAATGGGCAGGTGGTTGTTGGGCGTTCTCAGCGATTGCAGCGGTGGAAGGTCTGACAAAGATTGCCCGTAGAAACCTCGTACCACTGTCCGAACAGCAGCTTATAGATTGCGACAGACCGGGCAACAATGGTTGCAAGGGCGGAACAATGGAAGAAGCTTTCAGGTACATAGCACAAAACCAAGGCATTTCTTCAGAAAATGCATACCCTTACCAAGTGAAAGAGGGGAGTTGCCGGTCCAACATCAAACCCGCCATGCAGATCAGAGGGTTCCAAATGGTTCCACAAAACAACGAGCGTGCGTTGCTCCAGGCCGTATCGAGACAACCCGTCTCAGTAGGAATTGACGTGAGGAGTGCCAATTTCGGCCATTACAAAGAGGGAGTGTACAATGCGCCCGACTGTGGGACCAACGTGAACCATGCGGTGACGTTTGTTGGGTACGGGACGACTAAGGAAGGGATCAAATACTGGCTGGCTAAGAACTCTTGGGGTAAGTCTTGGGGAGAGAATGGTTACATTAGACTTCGTAGAGATGTGGAGTGGCCTCAAGGCATGTGTGGTATAGCTCAGTATGCTTCTCTTCCGTATGCGTGAAATTTGTTAGACGATTTATCTTGATGTATTCATATATACATTATGGAGTTTGATTTATGAATTGTTTAGATGTGGTGTAAATCTACATCGTACCATAAGCTTAATCTTGATTCCTGAGCACTAGTGTTCATTTTATTGCTTCATATAATGTATCAGTGACTTAATTAATTAATTATACATTTGACCTTGTAAGACAACTTACGGGGGTAGCAATTTTATTTATTTTTCATGTCACTGATTATAAAAGAGTACATGACTAATAATTAATTACATGGTCAATCGTAGAGACAGATATATATTTTAGTACATTCTATATTTTCCGTGAATATAAATTTCTATTATTAATCTTCTGTTGTTTACTAGTACCTTTTGTGGGTTAGTTAGGAACAATATCCAAGAATTGTCGTTCCCCAGTGGCGTAAGGCCTATAGTGGGTGACGCGTTCGATTCCCTCTTAGCTTATGTGGTGATTGGGTCATCATCACTCATCACCATCGTCACATTTCCGGACGAGTTAGAACTTAGAAGCGCAGTTGAGCTCTTCTTATTTTATTTTATTTTATTTTTGTCATTTAACATAATTAAGAAAAAGAAAAAGAAAAAAAAAACATTAGGTGTGAGTTCCATGTTGTGTTGGAAACATTTAATTTATAACAGAAGTGTTCAAATAATAAAATTATTTGGAATTAACATATGCATAAAAATATATATTAAACAATCAACATATGAAAATTAATTTCCAGCAAAGATACGAAAAATGATGAACCTACGAGAAACTTTTTTCTCTCTATATGTGAATCCCAAGAAAAAAGTTTGTTAGCCTGTCGGAATCTGTTTTAGATAAACACCTTTTGTGGTTTTTCACTTTCTTATTTGGTGGCTAACTGTCAGACGTCTCTGCAGGTTGCAGTTTTCATCAGTTTAAAGCTACGTTGCACGGAATCGCCGGTCACACTGCGCTTCCCGCACCGGAATCGGAAACGGAAGCGGAATCGTGAGGAATCGCCAAGGAATCGTGAGGAATCGCCAAGGAATCGCGATTCCCAAAAGATGAAGAATGGAATCGTGGTGGAAGCGAGTGATTCAGGTTTGGAAGCGTGATTCTACAGATCGGAATCGTGGACTCAGATTTTCCGTCACCGCCAGATTTGAGATCTCACGAAGAAGATGAAGATGAAGATACGTCATCATTAATTTTTGCAATTGGGCTTCTAAGTTTATGGTCCATTTTTCATTGAATGCCTTTTTTTTTTTTTTCTTTGTTCACATACTATTCTGAATGTTATTATTTTTTTCTTCTTTTGCCAAATGTCTATTATCTATAACCATATTTTTAAAATTATTTTAATGAGAAGATGTTTTATTACTTAAAACATGCTAAATAATATGATTTTTTTTGTTTAATGTTTCATGACATATTATATATATATATATATATATGTATATATGCTTCCAACACGTACCTGATTCTTATTTTTTTCTAAAAACTCGCTTCGCTGCTTCCAAATGCTTCCGCTTCCACGTACCCGCTCCCGATTCCATGCAGCTTAGGTTTAAAGTGCAGTTAGGTAGTTGGAGATGAGGTTGGACAATTCTATGAAGGTTTTCCATTATATGACAGAGAAATTGGATTTTATTCTCCATTTTTATTTTGGACATTGTTTTATCACGTTAGATTTTAATGTAATTTGGTGTTGAAAGATCGACAAAATGGACCAAAATAGTAATCTAGAATCAATTTTTTTTACATATTTGCAAATCTTGTTACAAAAATGGTTCAACAAATTTGGTCATCTCACTTTTTTTACTTGATAACAATTTTATTTGGGTCTATTATCGACTGCCTAAAACTCTACTTCCATCCAGATAGAACTCTTTATAAAACCTCGAAACTTATAAATTTGAACACAAAATCACCCAAAATATTAAACAAACAAATAACAATACATCATGATCTTTCCATTTTTTTAGGTTGTTTATAGATTTCAAGAGTTACAAAAACTAAACCTGGTGGTAATGGAACCTCAGCTGAGATGCCCGCCATCACGAGTTCGAATCCCTGGCCACCCGAAATGTCTTAAATGGTAAGAATATGTGGACTGCCATGGACCTCGTGGGATTAGTCTTGGATTTACGATTAAAAAAAAAAAAAAAAAAAAAAAAAAAAAAAAAAAAAAAAAAAAAAAAAAAAAACTATATGTGTCGTAGTCACGTCTTTCACATGCATCCATCTTTACACTTTTAAAACAATTCTATTAACCATTTTTTTTTACCATACCATTTTTCAAAATATATTTTAGAAAGGCAAATATAACATATTTGTTTGCCGATTGGAGTTGAAAGACAAATATAACTTTTTTTTTAGATAACCATTTTTCCTTTTCTTAATATTTTAATTAGCCATTCTTTCCTTTTCTTTTTTCATAGCAAATGCTAATTTTTTTTATTTTTTTCATGACACATGTTCAGATCCTAGTATAATAAGAATGACACATGTCGTGATCTTTTGAGTTATAAAAATTATATGTATCAACTTTTCATCGTGCGCATTTTATTTATATAATTGTGTTTTTAATTATTTTTTTATTAGTTGAATTATTTTAGAACCGATGATAAAACGTGTTTTATTTTGAAAGGCTAAAAAATTAAATAAGTTCTTAATGTATGTGCAAAATTCTTAAACTCCTTCTGTTGTGAAGGAGAGGAAGTATAATAAGAAGATATATAGCTAATGTAGTTCACTTTTGAGCAAACATTAACACTACTTAGCCATCGTTTATAACTTAAACAAATGACAACTACTTTAACGCGCAATATCTGAGCACTTGTCTCACAGAAGAGACTATTGTCCATGTCTAATGAATGTATCAGGAACTTGTGTACACAGCACATGATGATGTTAGTGTGAGTGTGGATTAGAAAGCTAAGCTTCTCTCATGATCCTTAAGTAGTTTTGGCTCTGAAGTTCAGCTTTGGATTAGGTTCAAATTCAATGAAGCAAGTACTATGCATGCGATGGATCCCAAGAACATAAGAGTTTAAGCACAGAAAAGAGCTCACTGTATCTTGTGGCGGAAATACAAGAAAAGGCACATATCAAACAAGATTACAGAGAGAAGGCGAATGAGGAGGAGAGTGAAAAAAGAACAAAAAAAAAAAAAGGAAGCCCTTAAGCACGTTTGCCACTGCTAGGGTTGGACTTAGGGCAGAGATTCCAACGTCCCTTAGCACGTCGACGCTTGATGGTTGCTCTGCCGCTAGTGGTTCTCATCCTCAGACGGAAACCGTGAGTCCTAGCCAGAGATTTTCTTGATCTGCTTCTCTTCGTTTGACACAGGGCAGCTTTTCCAGCTCTCACCACAAGCACAAGGCCTCTGCGTTTCTGCCCATTCACCGCTCCACTCGTTCCACTGCTGAGATCAAACGCAATGGACAAACCTGAAAAATATGTGACATTACATTGATACAGGTCTGGTAGTATTAAGATAGAGAGATATTCAAGCAATTCGTGCACGAAATGTATAGACCGAATTAAACAGACATGAGCAAACATAGCAACAACATTAGAGTGGGATGCAGTGGAATCTAATGAACATCCTTATGGATTGCAACCACATGAGCAAATTGGGTTTCAGAAATCCTTCTCTATCTGAAATTAAGGCTTTAACTTGCTAACGGAGAATTCATTCTACAGGAAAATTCAAAAGTTATTTGGCTTAATAATCGAATTCACCATGACAACTTTTCACACAATTCCTAAATTCTTCATAGACAACACAAGCTGGGTTCTAGAACTAAACACACACGAACGCTAACAATGATAGATAATCCACAAACCCAGAAAGACGCGAAAACTGGGGAGAAAAATTGATACCCATCACAACACTACAACCAAATTAAAGAGACTAACCAGAGAATGTAGACGAAAGGGAGAGAGATGAAGAGAGAAACGAGCAATGGAGCAGCTGAGAAGCAGCTGATGCGGATGCGGATGCGGATGCGGAAGAGCTGAGAGAGTAAGGACTCCTCCTCGAACCGGTACGGAGAGAAATCGAAGCAGAAGGAACGCTAATCTTCCCGCTGGAAGCAGGATTCCACAAACGCGACGAAGCCGAAGAAGCTACAACGGAGGTGGAGAAGGAGGAAGCCATTGAAATTTCCCACGTCTTATCTTCTTCCCATTTTTCTTTTCTCCGATAAGTTTACATACACTGTAGAGAAATTATACTCTACGGACGCTACCACGTGTAAGCCACACAGAAAAACCAATTAAAATAAGTCACGTGGCTCAAGAACTACAGCCCATCCCAACGATTGTCTCAAATGTTGTTCATATGTTAACCGGTCTGGAGCGAGAATTGAAGTTCAGATATTTTGAACCGGTGTAAGAAGAATGGAGTTGAAGACAAAATTTTGCTACATGTAATATGTAATAAATGTTCAAAATAAGCACTCTATATTACAGGGAATGAGAATAACCACAAACAAAAAGTTCGTTATTTACTAGAGAATATTTCTACAAATTTTTCTAACATTCATCAGGGTCTGTGTTTTTTTTTTTTTTTGGAGGTTTCACAAGTGACATCAATGAGTCTCTCATCTTTTGAACATCTTGGTCCACATGTAGAGAATAAAGAAGCAGAGAAGCGCGAAAAGAACAACGTGCATGATGTGGTTGTTGCCGCTACGAACGATGCTCAAGTTCAGTTTCCGTATGTTGTTCTTCACGCCGGCTTGTGCTCTGATCAACGTCATTTGCTGTCATAAGAAAACGTTTTTTGTATATAAGTTTCAGTTTCAGAAAGTTCTATAAGAAGCGATTCTGTATAACAGCAACTTAATGCATATTTCTGTAGTTTCACATATTCAACTTTAAGCGAAATGAAATGAACATAATACCAGTTCATCTAAGAAGTCCCTCTGAAACTTAGCTTCTGATCCAATTTCTTGAGCAATCTGCACCAAAATAAGCCATCACTAAAAACATATATATTTACACATTCAAACAAGAACCAAAATCATGAGGGATGAGTTATGTGCAAAAAATTAAGGTAAAACATAAGGAAATCAAGAGCATGTCTAGTGATTCTTTAACAAGTATGGTATAAAACAATAAGCAAGAACAAGAGTTTATAAAAGACATCCACAAACAAACACACTGATAAGTAAACATATACATTAGCAATTTACCATGGGATCTCAAAAACACTTATTCAATAACTAAGAGAGAAAAGGAAGACATATTTTTTTAAGAGAAACAAACCACAAATTCATCAGAATACATTTGGCACTCAAAACAAAAAGAGAAATTTAGAGGTTTCTAACGTTTTTCAATTGCCTGACTTGGCCATGGAGACCGGTGATCTCATCATCGAGATCAGAGTGCATAGGATCAATCCGCAGCTGGATTTCTTCTGAACCTGTAGCGTTTCTAGTGCTAAGCCCATCTCTGCAACCAAATACGACGATTAAATAGTTGGAATCAGATTAGCTCTACCCAAAAGATCCGAGGAAGAAATCAGAATCAATTTCACTGACAACAGAATTATAAATACCTGGATCTATACGGAGCAGCGCCGCCGTAATGGGAACCACCAGCACCGCCTCTTTGAGGATTGGATGCCATTACGGTGTGACGACGATTTGTGCCAATTCCAGGCAAAATTTTTGAGAGAGCAAGACAACGAAGCTGAAATTCTTATTTCCTTTACGAATGTTCAATCGAGCTCTCGCATTAAATGATAAATTCATATTACACGTGGCGACTTAGTATTGGTTGCTTAATGTCATTACGCATGAAGAAGAAGAAGAAGAAGTAGAAAAAGAAGATCTGTTAAAAAACAAAAGAAATAAACAAGGGGCAGTTTTGAAATATTCGTTACCAATTTCTTTTGGCTAATGGGCTTTTCTTAAACGGGCTGATCAAAACCAATCGGATCCAACACACACCGACTAATCTAAGTATGATCGTGGCAGCTCAATTCTCACCTAAAATGGTCTTGAGATATTATTGTTTTACTGGTCTCTGGACTCTCGTGGAACAAAGAAGTCCATTCCAAAGAATTATGAGTTCTATGACAAAAACGAATATTTTGAGTCTAAATTAAGTGGACATACATGGTCTACATTAGAGATAGATCGTGGCAGCTCAACTCTCACCTAAAATGGTCTTGAGATATTGTTTTAGTGGTCTCGACTCTCGTAGAATCCAAGAAGTCCAATCCAAAGAATTATGACGAAAATTTTGAGTCTAAATTAAGTGGACATGAGCATATATATATACCTCTCCGGTAGTTATCTAACAAATGGTTCAAGTCATAGTTTTGTCCAACCTAATTTAGATCTAGTCGTCAAACGTTTGACCTTCGTATTTCACCTGTGTTGTGTCTTTCTTTGTTTTCTGAAAGCAGAATTAATTATTGTACCAAAAAAACAATAATTTTTACTGTTTATGTTTAAAAATTGTTTAACAATAGAATGGTTCATGCATACATAGTACTCAGTACATGAACCGTTCAAAAAGTATGAGCAAAATTTGATTTGCTAATAATTCGAAAACAGAGCAAATGGAAAAACTAAGCTGGTATACTTTCAAACCACATATGTGCATAAAAAATTTGCTATCCTGTTAAATCAACCGACAGGTCCATGGATGATGTGATTAAAAAAGAGAGGTATTGTCATATATGGAGTCACAGTTGCGTAACAATTAACAAAGACAGACATTAGCATATGTTGATGTATCATAAGTTGGTTGATAAATCCCAGCACATACTTCCACTGCTTCACAACTTGGTTGACTTTTTCCTTCTCCCATTCTATTTGTCATTATTATATCCCAATTTTGAGTCCACAAAAAGCCGTATATAAAAATCCAAAAAGATATCAAATTTGAAAAACAACAATTATAATAATTTCCAATTCTTTTTTATTTTCGTTAAAGTGAAAACGTAAACGTATTCATCAAGTATGTATAGATTAACTCTTTTGTTCTTTTTCTTTGGACAACTTTATATATAAATTAACTCACGATCGTATATGATCGTACTATTCTGATCATATCTTCAATAGCTCATAGCCGACTTTTCCATAGTTTTATTTTCATCAAATCATTGTAGAATTATCACGAAAATTATCATTTAAATGAATTACCAAAAAATAATCATGAAACTGATTGAAAAAAATCTTTAACTACCTGATCAAGTGATCAAATATATACGCAAAGTTTTCCGAGCTTTCATTTCTTTAGGATTCCTTGAAACTTATTGTGCTCCATACAAAGTAGGGGTGGGCACGGAGCGGATATCCGGAATTTTAAAGGTATCTGTGATCCGCTCCGTCGGATATGTGATTTTGTGATCCGTATTCGATCAGTTGCTAACCGGATATCCGATGATCGGATATCCGTGAAATTCGAATATTTTACCGGATATCCGATCCGCTCCGTAAATATATATATATTTTTTTAAATAATTTCTTTTTCATTTTTTTTTCAGAAAAAAACAAATTTTAACACAAAACATTACTATTTTAATAAAAACAAATTATTTACTTTGATTTTTAAAAATTTAGTGTTTAAATAGTCAATTTTATGAATATAAATTTATAAAACATATATATAAATATAATAATTATTCAATTTATAAATGTAACTTTTTATATACATAGACATATATACGTATAATATATAGATATATATGTATATAACGGATCGGATCGGATATCCGGCCTTGAAAATTTTAGTATTTGTGATTTGCTTTGTTTTTAACGGATATTGATTTTTAGTATTTGCTTTGCTTCATAGAGTTACGGTTATCCGAATTTTTCGGATCGAATCGAAGCGAATAACGGATCGAATCAAATATAACGGATAATTTGCCCAGGCCTTATTACAAAGAAATCAGTTTTAGGTAACATAGACAATATATACCCTATGTTTCATTTTAGTTGTTATTTTATAATTTTTCACGTATAGTAAAACATATTAAAATTTCCCTCGTACCTTAAAACTCAAGTTGACTATTAGTACTTATTTTTCATTGTTTCTAAGGTTAAATTATATATTTAATACTAAAAGTTCTACTAAAAAATAGAAACAACAACTAAAACGAAACAAAAAGTTAAATATAGAACGACAATTAAAATGAAATGGAATGAGTATATAGTTGTTATTCTAATTAATTATGAGCTTGATAGTGAAATAATTGATTGTTGAAGAAAGAGGAACTTGCGGAACCAAACTATTTCCATATTTGTTACTTATATCATGTTTTCACTCCAAAAATCACACTTAAGATTCCATTTTATTTAGTGATAGTTATCTAATATTTGCATGATAAAAGACATATCTTATCTAATATTGGCCAACATGTTTAGCACAGCAATCTGGAATGACAAGGAATCTTACTGAATATTACTGCACTAAATAATTGATCGTAGGAAAGATTCCTACTTTTTGATTTTGATTTTTGATTTTAATATTAGTGCAAGGATTCTTTAGTATTCACCGGCTTTTTCTGTCGCTAATCCTATTCTTTTGATTTTTGTATCCTATATATATGGTGCAGTAATATTCAAAATCCTATTGCATTAAAATTTAAAACCTACAGCAACAACCAAAAAACATACATCCTAAGTTCTACAACAATTTTAAAATTAGTTAAAAGAAAGAAAAAGTACAACAAAAAACTCAAAGCTGCAATTTGATTTTATTTTTTTATTTTTTTTGCTAAACATATAGATTCTGGTTATAGTTATACGTATTAAAAACCAATTTTAAATTTACCCACGTTATATTTTATGACTGTGGATGGCATTTCAAATCAAGAGCTATTTCTCCTAAGAGCAAGATTATTGGAAGAAACGAAAATTGTATCTTAGTTAATATTATTTTAAGAAAGAGAGAAGAAGAAGAGAGAGAAGAGAAGAAAAGAGGAAAGAGAAAGGAACAGAAACACAAGATTCGATTCTTAAAACATCTTATATAAGAAACTTTTCTTTTTTTCTTTTTCTTTTTGATTTAAAAAAAATGCATTAATTTGTCTAAGAAACTTAGTAAGATCTACCAATAATCATGGTCTAAGTGGTATAACTGTATAAGATCTTGCATATAATTTTAACAAGAAAAAAAATATTGCATATAAAATTCCGTAATGGCTCAGCAAAGTATTATAGCCAAAATTTATCTTATATTACAAACATCATCTTTTGGTTCACAAACCTGGAGTTAAATCAATCCTGACATCTCAATCCAATTCTCTAGTCATATACTAAAATCCTATAAACAACAAATAATTAAAATCAAAACGTTAACTGGACGATCCATTGCAGATTTCAAAGAAAAAAAAAAAAAATAGATGTATTACTAGATACGGAACTTGGGTTAGCATTGCCTGGAAGCAACGTTGGCCACCAAACCAAAACCCACTCATTGGAGCAACGTGTGTGGACCCAATACACGAGCCTCATGGGACCCATCTATTACATATGTATAGTTGACCAAAATTATTGGATCTGTATGGTGTGTTTTTTTTTTTTTTTAACAAGGCTTAATCTTTAGGGTTAATTTGCTGTATAACTATATTGAGACCTATAATGAATAATATAACCATATTAGAATTGATTTTAAGAAAGTAACCGTGAGCAAACATACTGGACGATATTAGCCTTGTAGCTAAGTTTTGTATTATTCTAAAAAAAAAAAAAAATAGTATAGACAGAAATACAGTCTTCTTCTCCATCGTCAACACCACCATCACCATCTTCATTATGTCTTCTTCTTTAAAATTGTCATTATACCTCCCCTCTAAGATATACTATTTTTTCGGTTAATTATTCAATTGTTTCTCAGTGTTCTTCTTTATCAATTGAAAGTTTCCTTAGTTGGTTTGGATTATACATGGAAATTAGTATCTGAAACAGAGAGATTTCTGGGTTTGGGGATTTGAGTGAAACAGAAACAATAAAGGGAACAAGGTAAACAAATAGAGAAAGAAGAAAAAGAAGAAGAAAATGTCTGACTCGCCGGCTTCTTCTCCATCAGCACCGCCCGCTGATTCCAGTCCGCCGCCGGATAACTCCACCGGTGAATCTGCTCCTCCCCCTACGGATTCGGCACCACCTCCTAGCCCTCCGGTTGATTCAGCTCCGCCGCCTGATTCATCACCGCCTCCGAGTACTCCATCTCCACCGCTGGCGACTCCTTTGTCGGATACCAATCTCCCGCCTCCTCCCCTAAATTAATAAAAAAAAAAATTACAGAAAAAAGGAAGAAAAAAGTTTATATATGTTAGAGGAGGGTATAATGGCAATTAATATACAAAATATGTTGAATATCATGAAAATTGCATCAAATTAAATATTTTTTAATATTTATGAAAAAACCAAAATATCTTATATTGTGGAAGGCAGTCAAAATATTCTGCAATAAATAACGTAGACTTAAAGAAATGAATTATCCAAAATTCGGTCACCTTCTCCATACACTTCTTTTGAAGAATCCTTCACAACCTCTCGTTAACAGATCGATAACGATGTTTTTTATAAACTCAAGACGACGATGTTTGTACTTATGAATTGTGACATCCCAGAGATACACTTACACAGGAAGTTTATTCTCTCTGATCAAATATAGCATTTCCTACTGTAATAAAAGCAAACCATATCATATTTTAATTTTTATCTTGGTAGTTATAGCAGATAGTAGTCTAGTGGAGAAATCAAAATACTGAAGTCATGGATTATAGAGTTTGCAATTTCTATGGCTGAAATCGAGTCCCTCGTTGTAAGGGTGTTGAGTGGCTAAAATCGAGTCAGTCGAGCTGATTATGAAATTAAAGTTGAAAACATTGCGTGAGGCTGACAGTCGAAATTATTAGGCAATATACATAAGATTTGTTAATAGGGAAATGATTGGTTGGTTAAAGATTATGTTTGCTTGACAGCAAAGAAATTTTTTTTTTTTTTTTGGGTTTATTATTAGACATCACATACAGTATACACAATGAACTCGCGAAAGGCAAAATATAACATTTGAAACAAAATCAATCAATTTAGTATTTAATTATATCACTCGGGGAGGTTGATTGTTTTGAAAAGGTGTCCAATTTGCATATATTATAGTCATATTTGATATTTCTATTACATTCTATTTAGTTATGTCTATAGAAACGACGACAGCTGGTATTAAAATTATTCCCCTATTTTGAAATAGTGATACCAGTAGTTAGGTAATCTCGTTTGTACATGTGAAATCTCGTGAAACATTATTGCTAACTCGCCAAATGTTTCACGAAAACGCTAACAAAAATAAGATAATATAAGTATCTGTATTTTAAGAATCCTAAGCAAATAAATACTAAGAATTCGCAATCGTCTTTCAACGGGTGATGGCATGATAACTTGGAATCCATGAATCAACTCAACGTGTGCCCTTTGCCAAGACATAGCGGAATCAAGGAGCCATTTATTTTTCAGTTGCACATTCTCAGCAGAAGTATGCTCACTAAGAAGCTTCTATCCAAGCAAATTTTTCCACATATTGGGATATATTAGTATCTCTCATCTCAGGCAATCTATAAGGGCAAATTCTCCATTTCTTGCTAGGTATGTGTTTCAAACAATCAAACAAAAATTTTGGAAAACAAGAAATGCAAGAAGGCATAGAGAGATATATACCACTTCTTACTTCTAACAGACATGTTAGTCACGCTAATTGACAAGCACATTCGGAATCAACTTTCATCTATCAAAGCTCAAGGAGATCACATATACGAAGGGAATGAAACTCTCTTCTCTTTGTTTTCTTGAAAATTTCTATCCTAGTTCTTAAAATCTCAATTATGATGTAAAAAAAGAGGTTTCTGGTTTGAATAAATTTTACATCTAATTAAAAAATAGATCTGCTAAGAAACAGCCAATATATACCTGTCTTGAACTGTCCAAATCTTGTATAATTTTTAATGTTTTTTGACACAAAATAAAATCATGGAGATGACCACAACAAATGGCGCAAAAGCATGTGAAGCTTGAGGAAAAATGATTAAAATGTTCCCGTGACCTGCAGACCAACGGAATGTCCATCAAAACCTCTTCGTTCGTTGAACCGTGCCCCCCAAAAACCACTATTCTTCTAGATAAATTACTTGTTTTATCATCAGATAACATATTTTTTGTTGTTTCAAAAGTTACGATAGAATAATGATGAATTTCCTACAGAAAATATTAGCTTATGCATACTGAGTCTAAAACCACCGAGATTAATATGAATTGACCTTTGAATAATAATACCATGCATGTCTAATTTGTTCACTTAATTCTTTCATTCCTTCTGAAAATTATTGATTTCTATAATTCTATTTAACCATGACTATGTCTCAATTTCATATGATTTGATTTTAAGTATGGATCAACTACATCAAACAAAATCTTTCTATTAAACGCTGGCACGTAATGCTAAGCAATTTTAATTTGTTGGATATCTATTTTTTCATCCTTTTTAATTGTTGGAACTTGGAATTTTATCTGCGTAATTATTCGTATACAAATCTTACAGAAAAAAAAGTCACGTAAAACAAATACATAAAATTATAATATTATTTGATATTGGCTAGATAAAAAAGGAAAAAAAGATTTTTAGATTCCCTAGAAAGACAAAGACAAAGACAAAGACAAAGCCTGCTCCACAGTCTCCACTTACCGCTCATGAATCCTTCCATGATCTTTTTCTCTCTGCCATATACACACACACACACAAATGACAAATGTATCATATAACTCATCTTTTTCTTATGTGACTTGTGAACCCACGACGGTGAAAAACTGAAAACTCATCTTTGTCTTCTACTCTAAAATGTGATTCTGCTTGTTCTACATTTTAATAGAAAATAATTGAACCAAAAGCTTGACATGAACTGTGTCTCTTTTAACATTTTTTTTTAAAAAACTGTGTGTCGCCGATTTATAAGATTCTGTCGATGCAGCTATCGGAGCCGATTTATTTTTGTACACCAGTTTTTAATATTATTAAATTAACACTAGCTAAAAAAGAGTTAGCAGTTTAGCACTTGTATCCGTTGTTATACTCTCCTATTCTCCAATAATTAGCCTTTTAGAAAAACAAATTTGTTCATAAATAAGTGGCTTTTACACATTTTAATGCAAAAATTAATTGTATTTTGTTGTTTTGACTGTTTAAATTCTGCAGATTAAAATTTTATTGGTTGAATTATTTTGTAAATGATGATAAAATATGTTTTATTTTGAAAAAATAAATTTAATTTTTTAATATATGTATAGCTTCAAAATACCACTTATTAGAGAACAGAAGCAGTAAGAAATAAAAACTTGACTAGTAGAGGACCCGCGCATTTGCACGGTGGTGTGTTGTGTTTTCATCGTGAATACTAAAAAATATTAACAAATAATAAATTTTTAACAAATAATAGTGAAATAAACATATTTAACGCGTAAAAGAAAATTA
>OVBJ01002573.1:0-16957 GCA_900406535.1 Noccaea bulbosa
CCGAGGTTTATAACTGTTTGCTGCTGACGTGGCAATGCGGTTTCGAAGCGGTTGACGTGGCGAGGTGAGGGGAGAAGTTGGGAAGCCGAGCTGGATGGCTTAAGAGGCCCCAAAATTCATCTTTAAGTTATTATAGATTCTATTATATTTGTGTTTTTTCTATTATTGATTGAACATATTGTCCTTTTATTCGAATCAAATTATTGTACGTTAAATATGGGGTATAAATACTATCACCGAATAATCCAATTTTTTCCTCTCTGATTTATAATTTGTCGTTTTGGATATCTCGTGTCAATTAGAAATTAGAATATACGACCTATCAGATTACTAGAATTGAGACTGTTCGAAGAGCTCCCGTTTACATTTTTTGTATAGTTGGTATCCGGTGTACATAATTAACAACAGTCCAAGACGTTAAGTTTCCATTAACATCTTCTAACATCTTTCTTTATAGCGTTTGTTAAACGGAAAGCTAATTTTCGTCGTGTACATAAGTACATTTTTAATAAGAAAGCTATACTCCCCATCTCTTTTTTCGAAAAACATTTTTTTTTTTATTCTCTTGATTTATATATTCATGGTTTCTAATTTGTTCTGTTTACGAAATGCCTGAATAAATGCCCTAGTAAAGAAATTTTTTGCTAGAAGCTTGTATATAAATGATGGCACATGACAAATACGATAATATCGGACCATATATAATTTCAATCTCGTGTCCCTAGACTACAGAGTTGTAAAAGTTGAGCTGTAACAAGTTTCTTGAATCAGTAATATGTCAGAAAAGCTAGTTGTGTCAATCTCTTAGGAGTGAAATCCGATAACATGGAATATAGTACAACATGTTGTAAATTTGTAGTGTGTTTTCATCTATTAGTTTAGACCATTTCAGGTGATAAGTTAATTCAATACTCTGAGGAAAGTCAAAATTTCCAATCTCTTTTAGTGGCCGTTATAAAACTAAGTGGGGCAACAACCATCAATATTTTCACGAGCAGATTTGATAACCTCTTTTTTTTTTTTTTTTTTTTTTTANTTATCAACATGTTTTGTAGAAAGATGATCATAAAATTATTAAAAAATTATATGAAGTGATAACCACCATTCAACCCTCTTGGATTACGTTTACGTTTGGTCGGATTTAGACATTGAAACGAATTGAAACCAAACAAAAGTAGTACGACTTGAATTCGGTAGATTCGAGTTTGATTCGATTAAATTTAGATTCGACCACTCCAGGGGCTCCCACGCGCCACGGGCCCAGGAGCCACGTGCACTAGAGAGAATAAAGCATAGCCCACGTGATCTTGGGCCAAACTCTTGGACATTTCTCCCTCACAATACGACGAAAACAAGTGAGTATTGGGGGTTGAATTGATAATAGTACAAGTTTTTGGGGTGATTTTCTGAAAGGTACGAGTAGGCATCGACACAAGTACCCGTTATTTGCTCAAAACCCGTGACTCGCCCCATACTCGTCTTATCAAAGCAAGTACCTGTTTAGAACAAGTCGGGTAACAAGTCGGAAAATGTTATTATTTGTAATTGAGGGTCAAATATCAAGTCATAATTTTTATTCTGATATTTGTCCCGTTTTGACCCGCTCCGTTTAATATTGTTTAAAATTCAAATATATAACCTAAATGTTTATTAAACCCAAGCCCAAAATAATTGTTTTCAGATTTTTTAACCTTAATTTTTTCTAAGCCCATCAAATATAGCCTAATAACACAACAAATCTAACGGGGCGAGGCGGGGTGGGTTATTTGCAAATATTTAATTTTTTACCAAGTTACAAGTGCAAGTACTTGTATGCGGCGGGTCGGGTCACGGATCGGTTTTAAAAAAAATTGAGAAGGGCAAGGCGAGTCGCAAATATAGCAAATATTGTAAGTAATTGACTCGCGCCCACCCCTAGGTACGAGAGAAACAAAAGTAAATTCGAAGCAATATCAGAAAGAAAAATAAAAAAAGCCAATGTGGAAGACGACAAGACACTCTCTCATCACATACACAGATTGCCTCTGCTTCATTTAATTGGTTTCCGTAACCCAATTTAGCTTTTGCGTTTTAATGTTTTCAGTGAAAACTTTTCACTATCTCTCCGATCCCAATTTTTCATTTTACTCCGCTCGAAATCTCACTTGTTTTCTCGAGAGAAAAAAAGGAAGAAAATTCAAATCCTCGGTTTCAATTTTCAGCAGAAAATCGAGACTAATTCTCCCTTTTTTAATCTGACTTAATCTCGAGAGTTTCCCCATTCTTTTTTTTTCCGTCTTGGAGCTGAGAAAATCTTCAATCAAGAGCCGCCCAAATGAAAAATTCGTCTACGCTAACTACTTTCGGTCGATGGGGACCTCCAGATTTCAAACATTCATGATGATTGACAGTGAATCTCTTCGTCTCGAGAGGTAATTTGAGAAGTTCTTATATCGGAATCCCGGAAGAATTCCAAAAACGACAAACGAAAATTCACAGCATGGTTTCCGGAGTCGGCGGCGGAAGAGGAGGAAGCGGCGCTAGTGGCCGCAGCCGTGGCGAAGAGGCAGCGTCGTCGAGTCACCGCGTCGACCATAGTCTCCACACCACCACTCATCACCGGAGAGAACAAGCTCAATCGTCGGGGACGAAATCACTCAGGCCGCAAAATCAGCCTCAAAGCCACACGGAATCAATGAGCAAAGCTATCCAACAGTACACTGTCGACGCGAGGCTCCATGCCGTCTTTGAACAATCCGGCGAGTCCGGCAAGTCGTTCGATTACTCACAATCCCTCAAAACGACGACGTATGGCTCCTCTGTACCTGAGCAGCAGATCACGGCGTATCTCTCCAGGATCCAGCGTGGCGGCTACATACAGCCGTTCGGGTGTATGATCGCCGTCGATGAATCCACCTTCAGAATCATCGGCTACAGCGAAAACGCGCGGGAAATGTTGGGCCTTATGCCTCAGTCAGTTCCCAGCCTCGAGAAACCGGAGATTCTGGCGATGGGAACGGATGTGCGCTCTCTCTTCACCGCTTCGAGCTCAATTCTCCTCGAGCGTGCGTTCGTGGCTCGAGAGATCACACTGCTGAATCCTGTTTGGATCCACTCGAAGAACACCGGAAAACCGTTTTACGCAATTCTCCACAGGATCGATGTAGGAGTCGTTATCGATTTAGAGCCAGCTAGAACCGAAGATCCAGCGCTTTCGATCGCCGGAGCAGTCCAATCGCAGAAACTCGCGGTTCGCGCGATTTCACAGCTACAGTCGCTTCCCGGTGGAGACATCAAGCTTCTCTGTGACACTGTTGTGGAAAGCGTGAGAGACCTGACTGGATACGACCGCGTCATGGTCTACAAGTTTCACGAAGACGAGCACGGAGAAGTTGTCGCCGAGAGTAGGCGAGACGATTTAGAGTCTTACATTGGTCTACATTATCCGGCAACTGACATTCCTCAAGCGTCACGGTTTTTGTTCAAGCAGAATCGCGTCCGTATGATCGTAGATTGCCACGCCACGCCGGTTCTTGTGGTGCAAGACGACAGGCTCACTCAATCTATGTGCTTGGTTGGTTCGACCCTCAGGGCTCCTCATGGATGTCACTCTCAGTATATGGCTAACATGGGATCTATTGCATCTCTAGCAATGGCGGTTATAATAAACGGCAATGAAGACGACGGGAGCAATGTCGCTGGTGGGAGAAACTCTATGAGGCTTTGGGGTTTAGTCGTTTGCCACCACACCTCTTCTCGCTGCATACCGTTTCCTCTAAGGTATGCTTGCGAGTTTCTAATGCAGGCGTTTGGTTTACAGTTGAACATGGAACTGCAGTTGGCTTTGCAAATGTCAGAGAAGCGCGTTTTGAGAACGCAGACGCTGTTGTGCGATATGCTTCTGCGTGACTCGCCTGCCGGAATTGTTACACAGAGTCCTAGTATCATGGACTTGGTGAAATGCGACGGTGCAGCGTTTCTTTACCATGGGAAGTATTACCCGTTGGGTGTTGCTCCTACTGAGGTTCAGATAAAAGACGTTGTGGAGTGGTTGCTTGCGGATCACGCGGATTCGACAGGGTTAAGCACAGATAGCTTAGGCGACGCCGGATATCCCGGTGCAGCTGCGTTAGGGGATGCTGTGTGTGGTATGGCGGTTGCGTATATCACAAAAAGAGATTTCCTGTTCTGGTTCCGTTCTCACACAGCTAAAGAAATCAAATGGGGAGGCGCTAAGCACCATCCCGAGGACAAAGATGATGGGCAGCGGATGCATCCTCGTTCGTCCTTCAAGGCTTTTCTCGAAGTTGTTAAGAGCCGGAGTCAGCCATGGGAAACTGCGGAAATGGATGCGATTCACTCGCTCCAGCTTATTCTGAGAGACTCGTTTAAAGAATCTGAGGCGGCTATGAACTCTAAAACTGTAGATGGTGCGGTTAAGCCTTGTAGGGATATGGCAGGAGAGCAGGGGATTGATGAGTTAGGTGCAGTTGCAAGAGAGATGGTTAGGCTCATCGAGACCGCGACTGTTCCTATATTCGCTGTGGACGCTGGAGGCTGCATTAATGGATGGAACGCTAAGATTGCGGAATTGACAGGTCTCTCGGTTGAAGAAGCTATGGGGAAGTCTCTGGTTTCTGATCTAATATACAAAGAGAACGAAGAAACTGTTGATAAGCTCATTTCTCGTGCTCTGAGAGGTATATAATATATTCAAGTTCGCCAACTGTTTTGTTAATCTCCATCTCGGATATTTTGATCACTGTGTTGCGTTTGTGATCATGTAGGGGATGAGGACAAGAATGTGGAGGTGAAGCTGAAAACTTTCAGCCCTGAACTTCAAGGGAAAGCGGTTTTCGTGGTTGTGAATGCCTGTTCAAGCAAGGACTACTTAAACAACGTTGTCGGTGTCTGTTTTGTGGGACAGGACGTTACTGGTCAGAAAATCGTAATGGATAAGTTCGTCAACATACAAGGAGACTACAAGGCTATTGTCCATAGCCCAAACCCACTGATCCCGCCAATCTTTGCTGCTGACGAGAACACGTGCTGCTTAGAGTGGAACACGGCGATGGAAAAGCTTACGGGTTGGTCTCGCGGTGAAGTGATTGGGAAAATGCTTGTTGGGGATGTGTTTGGGAGCTGTTGCAGGCTAAAGGGACCTGATGCTTTAACCAAGTTCATGATTGTATTGCATAATGCAATCGGTGGTCAAGACACGGACAAGTTTCCGTTCCCGTTCTTTGACCGCAATGGGAAGTTTGTTCAAGCTCTATTGACTGCAAACAAGCGGGTAAGCCTCGACGGGAAGGTCATTGGGGCTTTCTGTTTCTTGCAGATCCCGAGTCCTGAGCTGCAGCAAGCTTTAGCAGTCCAACGGAGGCAGGACACAGAGTTTTTCACAAAGGCGAAAGAGTTAGCATACATTTGTCAGGTGATAAAGAATCCTTTGAGCGGTTTGCGTTTCACAAACTCATTGTTGGAAGCTACAGACTTGAACGAGGATCAGAAACAGTTTCTTGAGACAAGTGTGTCTTGCGAGAAACAGATCTCGAGGATTGTCAGTGATATGGATCTTGAAAGAATTGAAGATGGGTGAGTTTAGTTAGAAACTTAGAATTCTCTATAAAATGGTTTTGGTTACTTGACAAAATGTGACCATATGCCAAATTTTGTTTTTTTTTTTTTTGTACATTTGATCAGTTCGTTTGAGCTAGAGAGAGCGGAGTTTTTCCTCGGAAGTGTCATAAACGCGATTGTAAGCCAGGCGATGTTCTTATTAAGGGAGAGAGGTCTTCAGCTGATCCGTGATATTCCCGAAGAGATCAAATCCATAGCTGTTTATGGAGACCAGACGAGGATTCAACAGCTCCTGGCTGAGTTTCTGCTGAGTATAATCCGGTATGCACCGTCTCAAGAGTGGGTGGAGATCCGTGTAAGTCAAGTTTCAAAGCAAATGGCTGATGGATTCTCCGCTGTCCGCACGGAATTTAGGTACATTTCGTTGTTCCCACTGTTGTCTCCTAATTTCTGTAACCATAGTTATGCAGTCCGGTTTCTGCTTACATAGTTTTTAGTTTATGACGAATACCAAGTCGGTTTGGTTTCTAGCTGTTTAACAAAAACGTATTTTCGATTTAAGGATTTTCCAACGAATTCTGAGGTTTTGTTTGGATATGTAATGCTTTGTGTTTTAGATTCGTTTTTATTATTAGGTGGCAGTTTTGGCTCGGTTAAGCTGGATTGGGAACTTTTAAACATAACCGTAGGCCTAGAATTAGCAGACACTGTTTAATTTTAATGTTTTCAAATTGATTGTAACACTTTTCTTTCATGTGTTTGGTCTCTCTGTTATGTCTTAATTTTGCTGTTACAGAATGGCGTGCCCAGGTGAAGGTCTGCCTCCAGAGCTGGTCCGAGACATGTTCCATAGCAGCAGATGGACGAGCCCTGAGGGGTTAGGTCTAAGCGTGTGTCGAAAGATTCTAAAGCTCATGAACGGTGAGGTTCAATACATCCGAGAGTCAGAGCGCTCCTACTTCCTAATCATTCTCGAACTCCCAGTTCCTCTGAAACGCCCGTCTTCAACCGCAAACGCTAGTGGCAGTGGCGGCGATATGATGTTGATGATGCCATATTAGTCGCACATAAGTTGGCCGGGAGAGTTTGTATCATTGTATGTGTGTGTATTTGTGTGCGCCGGAGGAAGATATAGAGAAGATTTGTTTCCGGTGAGATTTAGTAGAGAAGAGGAGATTGTTTGCGTTTGACTTGCCGGAAAGAAAACGAAACGTAACAGTAGTGATATAGGTCTCAAGACTTGTTTTCTTTTGTTTGCACTGTGCATATTGATAACTCCGAGAGAGGCAAGAAAATGAGCAAAGAAAAGAGATATTGATTAACCAATAATCCTTGTTTTCTTTTTTTTTTTTCTTTTTGACACGCAAAAAATTTTATCTGCCAACAAGGTTGGTTTGAGAAACCAGCCAACTTGGAATCTACGCGTCTACATAAGAAGACCGATATTTCTTTTAGTTGTTACTTATACGTTATTTCAAGCAAAATTCCCGGCGGTGGCCGGAGCTGATCTCGGTCACGACGGTATATTTGCAAAGAGAACTTGTCGGAAAAATGTCATGAGATAAGAATTTGATATGTGGATGATTATAAGAGCATCTCCATCGCTGGTTATTAAGAGGGTTTTAAAGATTAAAACTTTTTTAAAAAATCAGTCGAAATAAGTTAACAACCGGGTTTCAGCTAAAAAACTTATGTGAAATTAAAAACCCTACACGTGTCAAATTCTTGACAAAAAAGGAAGAAAACAAAATTCTCTCTCTCTCTTTCTCGTCTCTCCCCAAAATCGCCTTGTGTGTTCAGAAACAAAAACCACAAATCTCTTATGTGTTCCCATCTGATCTTCAACAAAAACCCCCAAATCTCTTTCTTTTCTTCGAGCTCTTGTTTGTTTGCTGCTGTATCGAAGATTCCAGTGGAAGAATTGGAGGAGAGTGTTATGTCAATGTATAAACGAGATTTGAGATAGGAATACGAACAAGTTTTGTGCCGTTTAAGAAGATCTACAAATCAAGCAATTGGTTTTGTGTGTTCAATTGTTCATTTTTTTATGTTTCCGAAAATTTCAGTTGTAGCTAGATGTTTGGTTTACATTGTGATATTGTTTTTGGTTTGAGTAAATGTTTGGTTCGATTTTTTATCTAAGAACCATATAAAAAAGTTTTGCCGATAGAGGAAGAAAAAATTAAAAACCAAGACAAAAGTTATTAACATAAAATAAAGTAGATGAAAATTTATAATAAAAAATTGCTAAAAACCATATATTTGGTTTTACTGATGGAGATGGTCTAAGGTTTTTAAACTGTTTTCATCGATGAATGTGGATGTATATCCTTTTACAACAAAAAACAAAAAAACGATGAATTAGGGACAAATAAGAACAAAATGTAAATCAATAACATTTTCTTGGAAGACAATTATGGTCAATTTATTTTACAATCTTAGAGAGAAAAAAAGTAACACTTTTAGATTTAGTTATTTCTTGTAAGCAATAATAGATTCAAGTTTTGGTCAAAAAAATAAAAATAAAATAATAGATTCAAGAATTGGTATCTATAAAAAAATCAGAAATTTGATTATTTGTATTGAAATGTATTAAGTAAATCTTCATTCTTCTTATACATAAAATAAATATACTTTTCTTATGCATAAGTCAAATAAGGGCGAGATAAAACATAAAGTCAAATAAGCGCACATGGGCGAAATATTCGTAGGGTTTTAACTACAGTCAGTTACTAGCTAAAGGGAATAAGGAAAATGATAGTGGGAGGTTTAGCAGTTAATGTGGCTACCAAATCCGAAGTAGTTGAGAAGCTCTAAATGTGAAAGATATTCTTAAACTAATTACATCCTCACCTTCCCCCACTGTCTTTCTTCATTGTTTTCTCGATCTAGCTAGTAGAATTTGTTCTGAAATATATCTGCAAGATCTCATTTTTATAGAAGTCTTCGTGTTATCAATTCATATGAACAAAAAGATGGAGTCTAGGCTGTGTAGCTATAAGCTGTGGAGAATATTAAGCGTAAATTGGGTGAACATGGAATTTAATTAGAGGACAGAATTAAGAAGATTAATTCTATAAACTATAAAGAAAGCCACTTGGGGGTTTCGATCCTTAATTGCTTCATAGAAAAATTTGAACATGATGGATTGTGACATGAGAACATGCGGAGAAACGCGGTAGAGGCCTGTCTGTCTCAACCATATTCATAAATGCTCTCTATCTACTTAGTAGTTACTATATATACTGTTATTAGCTTAGTCAAGTGAGCTATAACATTTGTACACTCAATAAAAAGACACACACCAGAACAAATAACAAAGATATGGGGAAAGTATCTTATGGGTTTTTGGCGTTGATGCTTGTAGTTGTGGTGATAGGGGTTGTTGACTCTAGGAGATTTGAGAAGGAGACGTTGGGAGGTGGTGGTGGTGGACTTGGCGGTGGGTTTGGTGGAGGGAAAGGTTTTGGAGGAGGAATTGGTGGCGGTGGAGGTGCCGGTGCTGGTGGAGGTTTTGGTGGTGGTCTAGGAGGAGGCCACGGTGGCGGTCTAGGTGGTGGTGCTGGCGGAGGAGCTGGTGGAGGTTTTGGAAGTGGCATTGGTGGAGGACTAGGTGGAGGCCACGGTGGAGGTATTGGTGGTGGTGCCGGAGGAGGTGCTGGTGGAGGACTCGGAGGTGGTGCTGGTGGGGGACTTGGAGGAGGCCATGGTGGAGGATTAGGTGGTGGTGCCGGAGGAGGTACTGGGGGTGGTCTAGGAGGTGGCGCAGGAGGAGGTGCTGGTGGTGGTATTGGCGGTGGTGCCGGAGGAGGTGCTGGTGGTGGTGTAGGAGGTGGTGCTGGTGGAGGTCTAGGAGGTGGTGCTGGTGGAGGACTTGGAGGAGGTGCTGGTGGTGGTGCAGGAGGTGGTGCCGGAGGAGGTGCTGGTGGAGGACTTGGAGGAGGTCACGGTGGAGGTATTGGAGGTGGTGCCGGAGGAGGTGCTGGTGGTGGTCTTGGAGGAGGTGCTGGTGGAGGACTTGGAGGAGGTGCTGGTGGTGGTGCAGGAGGTGGTGCAGGAGGTGGTGCCGGAGGAGGTGCTGGTGGTGGTGTAGGAGGTGGTGCAGGAGGTGGTGCAGGAGGTGGTGCAGGAGGTGGTGCTGGTGGAGGAGCTGGTGGAGGAGCTGGTGGAGGTATCGGAGGAGGTGCTGGTGGAGGAGCTGGCGGAGGATTTGGTGGTGGTTCTGGCGGAGGAGCTGGTGGAGGTATTGGAGGAGGTGCTGGGGGAGGAGCTGGCGGAGGATTTGGTGGTGGCGCTGGCGGAGGAGCTGGTGGAGGTATTGGAGGAGGTGCTGGTGGAGGAGCTGGCGGAGGATTCGGTGGTGGTGGAGGCGGAGGTCACGGTGGAGGAGCTGGTGGAGGATTTGGTGGAGGATCAGGCGGAGGATTTGGTGGTGGTGCTGGCGGAGGAGCTGGAGGACCTGGTGGAGGATTCGGTGGGGGTGGTGGTGCCGGTGGTGGATTTGGTGGTGGATTCTAAATTTTTAGTGATTAAAAACATTCATACAAAATATATTATTGGCTTGAACTAAGCTAGGTCTAGTTACTTATGTACCAAGTCATTTGAGAAGAAAGTATATCATATTTCCTTTACGATTTATTATGTATGAATCCATACTTGAAAAGAAAAAAAATTAAACCACTTTCAAATATTCACAATATTTTTCGTTGAGTCGTTGGCTTGTTGTTAATCCACTTAATTCGGGAAAATATTTTAAACTTGGAAGATATGATTTATAGCTTAGGTTACATAGATTATAAAAATGGAAACAATCTTATATAATGTGCGCAAACAACATAAGAGTTCCCAATCACTCTAAAAACATGTTAGAATAGAACAAAAAAAGATGAGAAAACTATTTCGTATAGTATACCGTCGAAGAAAAGATGGAGTCTTCTTTCTTCATATGTATTTTTTCTTTCCAAGCCACACCAAAACGCCAAAAGCCAAACGCGAGACACGCACGCACAATAGCATAAGGAACTCTAAGACGTTTGCTGAAGCCAAACAGGGAGCCAAGAAGTTCCATCAATAAAATCAATGGACAAGAAAGACTCGACTTCTGGTTTGGTAAGCTCTTTGGCCCAATCAGATCTTTGTTGCCTCTCAGCACCAGGTCCATGACACTTGTACTCCGCATGGTATAAATTCCTGGTCGATATCAAGAGTATTAGTATAATTGACGATAACTACTATGCAAATTAGGTAAATCTAATAGTAATTAGAGACTAACTGGGTCGAGCCATCGTAGCTCCAGTTGGTCCAACCGTTAGGGACAACGGTCTTGGACAAGTAAGTCTTAGCAAATATGACTCGAGAATAAGGTCCTTTGGCTCGGCCTAAGTAAACCTCATCGACTCCATACACTTTGCCTCTTATGAACACATAACCCGTATTTTCCTCTGCGTTTTCCCTGTGGTGTGCTGTGATTGACCCGTACGGTTTCACCCTCTTGTCAGATATCACAAATATCTCACAATTCTGTAGCAATTTTAGGGAAAAAATGCAAAAAAGTTTAAAATATGGTATGATATTGGCGGCGGTCTACAGGTTTATATGCTATGTATCAGAAAATGTGTTAATGGGAAAAACGTACGTTGAAAATGGAAGTTGCACGACCGAAGATGAAGTCGATAGAGCCTTGGATGTAGCACTCATGGTAATAATGTCTGCCTTTGTTATCAAACAAAGTGTTGTGCAAGCTGTAGAACGCACAATGGTAGAACGCTACTTTATCGGCAGCCACAAACGCTGCCACCGACTGGTTCTCAGACGTGAACGCCATTCCGATTGGTGCATCATTCTGTTTATTCATAACACAAATTCATTAACACACCAATGTCATTGACGTAATTTTTATTTGTTTTAAACTAATTTTGAAATCTACGATTTTGTTACACATACTCTGATGCTGATACCAAAAGCGACAAAGTGATTAGCTTCGACTTTGAAAGTGGCCGAGGCAACATTATCGATCGAACTCTGCGAAGATTCGATGACCGTTTTTCCTTTTCCGTTACCTCTCATGAATATAAACGGCTTGTTCTCCGGAATGTGCACTCTCTCTCTTTTTTTTCCGAAACAAAAAATTTAAATTAGAAATTAGAAATGTCTTATATGTATATAATTACGTAAATCCATATTTGTATATATAGCGGAAAATCATCTGTCTTCGATAACCATAGTAATACATAACTATAACTTGGTTATCATATTGTATATGTAACATGAGGGCGCATATATACGGAATAATGTAAAAGGTTAAACCTCGTAAACGTATACGTACTTGTAGATTCCTTTACGGACATGGACGATAATCCAGTTAGAGTTACCGACAGGGACAGCGTCAATGGCTTTTTGAACCGAAGTGTAGTCTCCTTTGCCTTCGATATCGACAATAATCGATCTATTTGTTGCGATTTTTTCAGTCAGAAGGGGTGCGTCAAATTTCGTCTGTTGGATTGCTGATGCGTCCGAACTCCATACGGACATTACAAATAGGGCTAGAACAAGGATCATTCCCGTTCGATGATCCATCGTTATTATTTCTCTTTTTTATTTTTTGGGGGTTTCTAGTTTTTCTTTTGGAATGGGGATATGAGATTGATATTATATTGGTGTAGAAAGAGGTTAAATTTAAGAAAATAGGTTTTTATATTTAGGGTGTTTTGTTGTGTTTGTTTTGTTTTGGGAGGTAGGGATTTTGGAGGAAGAGATGGGCATGTTCTTAAGTTATTAATTTATTTATTTTTAGACATTTATTATTTACTAATGGACGAAAAATACTTTGAGCTACTTTTCTATCTTTGGTAATTTTTTTTAAGAAGTTGTAATTGTTGTATACATTGTATAAGCTGTCTAATTAGTTGTCCACACAATAAAAATCAGATGGGCTTTTTCATGATTTGTCTTTACTTGTGCTAGTGTGATAGAGACATAGACAGCTTAAAAGATTCATGATTTGTAGGGGTGTTCAATTTGGTAAAACCGAACCGAACCGAACCAAACCGAAATAGGTTATATGGTTTGGATTTGGATAAACCGTATAAACCGTATGGATGCAATTTTATATAAACCGTGGATATTGGTATGGTTTGGATATTAACCGCAAAAACCGCAAAAACCGAAAAAACTCGAATATCTCTATATGTTAATATAATAGTACATTGTATATGCATATGATATATAATAATATTAGTTTAGAGTAATCTCATATAAAATTATAAATTATTAACTTTAAAATAAGACATGTGTTTGCATTTTTTTATTTTAATTTGATTTTTTTGATTAGTAGAAAAATTAAAAACCTAAATAAAAAAATAATAATACAAAAAGTACAAATAAACCGAAAACCGAGATTATTCGAACCGAAAATATCCAAACCGATCCAAACCGAAGTAAGTATGGATATAATATGGTAGCTATTTTTTATTAACCGAAAAGCCAAAAACCAAAAAAACCGATCCGAAACCGAACCGATATCCGGATTGAACACCCCTAATGATTTGTCATGTGACTCATGTCAATTTGTTAAAAGATACTTCTGACTATATTATACATAATTTAAATAATCTAGGACACAGATCCTCTTTCATATAACAATGTCTTCATCATGAATTGATATTTGTTATTATGCGTTATGAAGGAAGGTGTAGAGTGTACACATGTTTTTTTTCTCAAAATGGTTTCTGTTATTTTTGTTGATGTTGTTGTTATTGTAGATTGATCATTGAATAGTGGAGAGCTTTGGTGGAAAAGGGAAAGCATGTATTATTTCAAGAGTTAATCCAAAATTAGCAACAAGAGAAAGAACGCATCTCTTTGCTTTAAAGAGCGGGTCATCTCAAAGTGTTGATGTCTTTAGCCTAAGTGCTTGGAGCATGAAGTTTGCCCAAATCAGTTGGTTGATCACATACGGCGGAGATAGATACACGTAGAAACACATAAATATATGTGTATATCTCCATGTATTGAGCATTTATTGTAACATCCGTGAACCAGAAAATTGTTTTAGAGTGGTATCGAACGGCATTAGAGATTCTGGAGTAGATTACATATGCTCTTTGGGGTGTAGATTTAGGATTGATTGTACATGTTCTTGTTTGATTGTTGTACAGTCGGTCTAAGGTTCAAACACTTCGAAGAAAACGTGTAAAATGCCTTTGAATCACTAGTGTCGATCGACACCAAAGGTGGTGTCGATCGACACCGGCTATCGAGTGGATTTCCGGTTTAAGTCGATCAATTTGGAATTTGAGTTTGGTTTGGGTCGAGTGGTGTCGACGACACCAAGGAAGGGTGTCGATCGACACCGGTCATTGAAATCGCGATCGGTTTGATTTAAGTCGGCCGGTTTAGCTGGTTTGGGCGAAGGAAACCCTATTTCTCGAATAAAAATCTTGTGGCCGCGTTTCAAAGTTACTTTTTCGGGAGAGCAAAGTTCCAGAGGCGATTTTGAGAGATTGGAGGTGAATTTCTGAGTTTCTGGAGCAGATCTGTTGTAGTCATTCCTGGTTTCATCTCCTTTCCCTCTTTCAACCCTTTTCAAGGTGAGTGTGTGACTGTAGATCCGTTTATCACTAGAGATTCCTTGAGTTATTGAGTTTATGATGTGTTCTTGAGTTGTTCATGTCGATTTTGATGTTTTGATTCGTTTTCGGGCGTTGAAAACTCGTGGTTTGTGTTTCTATGTGAAATTCGCGTTGATTCGTTGCTTTTGGTGTTGTTTCGTTGGGAGGGTGTTGATCGACACCATGGTGGCATCGATCGACACCGATGTCGCAGAGTGTCGTTCGACACCCTTGTGGTGTCGGTCGACACCGAGCTGTGCATCGATCGACACCGGTGGGGGTGTCGATCGACACCGTTGTGTTTTGCGAGTTTGTTGAGTTTTGATCATTGCTGCTTATGTTTATTGATTGATGTACTGTTTGGTGATGGCGTACACGGCCTGTAGGCAGGATGATCCACTCACTAAGTATTTATGATAATACTTACGCATCTCTATTCCAATGTGATGCAAGTAACAGGAATGTTCAACCGCGGAAGGAGGCCGGGAGAGGATGAGGATGTTTAGGATGTTTTATGGTTTTAAAGTTATTGTTGCAAACCTGGTGTTTAGGTTGCTAGTTTCATTATTATTTCATTGAATNTCTTCCAGTATTCCGCGGGTAAGTGAGTTGAAGTTTGTGTTTGTTCTGTTTTATGTTTGTGCTGACCTTGCTCTTTCTGTACTTGGTTCAAGTGCAGAGAGATGGACGCAGGTCATGGACGTGGTCGCGGTGTTGCAGCAGCTGGTCACGGTGCGGCTGCAACTGGTCGCGGTGTGGCTGCAGCTGGTCGCGGTGCGGCTGCAGCGGGTCATGGTGTTGCTCATGGTGGAGCAGCGGGTCGTGGAGGTCGGGGTGCTGGTCGTGGTATACCAGAGGCTGAGGCTTTGGCGGAGAGTCAGGCTCCGAGTTTGGCGATGGCGTCAGTTACTCAGTCAGTCTCGTTGGCCGGTGGGGCTAACTTTGGTGTCGGTGGTGGCGCGGGGGTCGGTGGTGACGCAGGGGCTGGTGCGGCTCCCTGTGGTGGGGGTACGGCTCTAGATCAGGGGGATTTGATAGTGGGGCTACTGACGCAGCATTTGGCTCGTCTTTCGCAGGCGGTACCACAGCAGGCTCCGGTTGCACCTCCAGCGGCCGGAGCACAGGCAGGTGCCGGTTTTGTTGAGCAGTAGGAGGCTGCGGGTTTTGTTGGGCAGCAGGGCGCTGCAGTTGTTGAGCATCCACCTTATCGCGAGATGATGAGGGAGATGTAGAGGATTGGTACGCTGACGTTTGAGGGCGGTGTCACTCCAGAGCAGGCTGACGAGTGGCGTCAGAGGTTAGAGCGGAACTTTGAGTCCGTTCAGTGTCCTGAGCAGTTTCAGATACAGATTGTTGTACATTACCTTAGTGGAGATGCACATTTGTGGTGGAGGTCTGCTAGGACCCGGAAGGCGGTTTGGACTTGGGTTAACTTCGTCGAGGAATTCAACTTCAAGTTTTTCCCGCATAAGGCCCGAGACAGGCTTCAGTTTAGGTTTTTGGGATTGACTCAGGATGAGAGGTCAGTCTGGGAGTACGACGCAGAGTTCTGCAGGTTGGTGGTGCACACCGGCAGTGAGTTGGCCGGTAAGTGGGCCTTGTTGTCGAGGTTTCTTCAGGGGCTTCAGAGGAACATCAGGACCCAGTGCAGAGGTGTTATGTACCACATTAGAGCCGAGTTAGTGGAGCTGGCAGCTTCAGTTGAGGAGGATTTGCGTGAGCCGGTGAGCTCAGCAGTTGTGCCAGCTGCCGTTGTTCCTGCTACCCAGCCTCGGGGCCAGCAGCAGCATCAGCAGCAGCGCAGAGGTTTTAGTTCTGGNATTTCAGTTGTGGAGGCTTGGATCACCAGGTTGCTGCTTCCCAAGAGGGCAGTACTCAGGGCGTCTGCAGTGTGTTTCTACTGCAAGAAGATGGGGCATATCAGGCCGACGTTTCCTAAGTTGTGGCAGAGGACAGTGGCAGCAGTTCAACCGTTGGCGATCCAGCCAGTGTACCAGGTTGCAGCAGTGCAGCAAGTTGGGAGGGGCACCGCGTGTGTACACACCTGGAGAGGTGGGCCAGACCAGTCAGTCAAGCTAGATCACAGGTAAAATTTCTGAATCAGACTTATAAATTCTTAGAGCTAGAATTTTGGTGTTGTCTGATTATTTTATTCTTTTATTGGAATTGTGCAGGGACCTTGTTAGTTGGCGGTTTTGAGTCTCACGTTTTGTTTGACTCGGGAGCATCTAATTGCTTCATTACTCCGGAGCGGGCTGAGAGCAGCGGTATTCTGAGTAGCGATGGCGAGTGTTCGGGCTTTGTCAAGATGGCCGGTGTTGGTTTTCTGGCTACTTGGGGCAGAGCTAGAGCAGTGGATGTGCAGATTTCGGGGCAGTCTATATGGTCATTAGTCCGGTGGAGCTGTATGACATGATTTTGGGGATGGACTGGTTGTCTTTGTACAGAGTTCATCGGGATTGCTACAGAGATAGAGTTGTGTTTGAGCAGGATGCAGGGAAGTTGGTTTATCAGGGAGTGAGACCGACTTCAGGGAGTATAGTGATTTCAGCTATTCAGGCAGAGCGGGGCTGCAAAGCCTATTTGGCGACGATCACTATGACAGAGGCTAGTGGTGAGGTGGTTTTGAGTGATATTGATGTTGTCCAGGATTTTGAGGACGTTTTTCAGTCGCTGAAGGGTTTACCACCTTCTCGGTCAGATCCTTTCAAGGTTGAGTTGGAGCCCGGGACAGTTTTGATATCGAAGACACCTTACAGGATGGCGCATGCAGAGTTGGCAGAGCTGAA
>OVBJ01002574.1:0-16937 GCA_900406535.1 Noccaea bulbosa
CATTCATATTTTTGGTAGATGATAATGTCTATTTTTTAATTATTCATATAGATTTTGTTGTCAAATTAATTTTTATTTAATTATTAATTAAAATTTAAGATGTTATTAAGAAGTAGATCTCCAAGTTTGTCTACCAGGTACACCTCTAAGTTTGTCTACCATCGTTCGGAGGTTAAAATCGTAATCGAGACATGTGTTTTTTTTTTTTTGTTCATAAGGGGGTGTGGGGTCCATTTTAATGTACAAAAGTTTAGTTTTGCAATTGATTTTTGTTGTGGTCTAGTCCCCTAGTTAAATTCATGTTTTGGTCTATATTTGGCAATTCCATCATGAAACATAGGCAACACAAAATTTGTACGACACATATGAATATGATGGATTTGTTAATTGCATATGCGTACCGTTCAAAATTCAAATGTTTTGAGTTAATGACTTAATTCTTTATTTAAAAAATAAAACACAAAAATAACAAAGAAAAAAATTTGTCACCTACACGAAGTATAGGCCACGGCATATTCAAACATCTGAACAAATTTAATATATACCTAGCTACATGAAGTATATGTTTCGCATGACCACATATACGAACTATATGCGGTTATGCGGCTAACTACACAACCATACAATTAATACAAGAAAATAATATATTACATCATTTAAATATGCATCATAAATATAAATAATATTAATTCAAATATTTATGGATAAATGATACAAAATATATATAATAAAATCACTTATAAAACCCGATATATTTATTAACATATTCTACATAATTTCAATAAAATTGATGCAAATCTATATCATTTTACATAATTTTTGAAAATTGAAAAGAAATATAATTGATATAAAATAATATAGATTTGTATCAATTTTATTAAAGTGATGTGGAATATGTTAAAAAATATATTGTGTATCATTTATCATTAAGTCATATAAATAACATCATTTATATAAATAATATTTATTTAAATTATTTTATAATGTTCATATTAATATTAAATTTAATCTATGATTTAAATATTGTTAATTTTCTATCATTTTGTAATTGATACTAATACAATTTTTTTTTATACAAATGATACCAATTTAAGATTTCATTTTCATTACTGATATTAAAATAACAAAATTTAATATTTAAATTAGAATAAATTGATATAAATATTAAATTATTAAATTAGTATTATTTTCATTTTTAGTACTGATATTTAATATTTAATTTTAACATTACCGATACCAATTTAATATTTCATTTTTATAAAATTAAATGATATTAATTCACTTAAATAATATCATTTCTATAAATAATATTAATTTAAATTACTTAATGATAAATGATACAAAATATTATTTATAATANTATACAAAATATTGTTTATAATATCACTTATAAAAACTGATGTTTTTATTAACTTATTACACATCACTTTAATAAAATTTATACAAATCCATATCAGTTTACATCATCTATATTTCATATCAATTTTTAAAAATGATGTAAACTGATTTATATTTGTATCAAAAATTTTAAAATGATATTGAATAAGTTAATAAACATATCAGTTTTTATAAGTGATTTTAAAATATATATATTTTTTTATCATTTATCAATAAGTAATTTAAATTAATATTATTTATATTTATGATGCTATTTAAGTGATATAATATACTATTTTTCTTGTAATAATTTTATGGTTGTGTAGTTGGCCACATAACCACATATAGTTCGTACATGTGGTCATGCAAAACATATACTTTCTGTAGCTAGGCATACTAGGCATGAGAATATTAACCATAACCGCAAATCGTACCTGTTCCGACCCGAGATTTAACCGACCGATTCGGGTTTGGTTTTGACGAAATAACCGAACGGTTATGATATTATTTGAATTCGGGTTCGGGTACTGTTCGGTTTAAACCCGATAACCGATCGGATAACCGCAAACCGACCTAATCGTATTCCCCCCCTCCGCGACGTCACCTGTTCTCTCCCCATTCTCTCTCCCGACATCACCTGTTCTCTCCCCGTTCCTCCCGCCGTCACCTCTCCCCTCCCTCGTTCCCCCCACCCGACATCACCTGTTCTCTCCCTGTTCCCCCCGCCGTCACCTCTCCCCTCGCTCGTCCCCCCCGACATCACCTGTCCCCTCCAGCGACGTTCCCTCCGTCAATTCTAGATCGAGTCTCTCCTCCCCTTCCTTTACTTGTCCTTCCATCCTTCGTTTGAAGAGTCTCTCTTGGGGCTGTCTAGGATTGCGGCCGTGAGTCATCGAGCTCGTGGTGGTGGATAGCCGGTGTTGGTGCTCGCTGGATCCAGATCTGAAGAGGTCATGATCCTCACGACAGCTGCTTCGATCTGCGGCTTCCTGTCTTCCGCGACTCTATGCCTCGTCTCTTGCTTCTCCGGTTCCATCTCCTTCTGAGCCACCAAGAAATCACATTCTCCGGTTATCGGGAGGCAGAGATCGGCGTAGCAATTGGAGCAGAGATTCATGGTGGCTGAGCTTCCGGGAAGAGAGAAAGAAAAAAACTGACCTTCGGTCAAACTCGTACCCTACCCGTACCCGAACCTTCAAACCCGTATTCGACCGAACCCGACCTAATACCCGAACGGTTACCAAAATTCTAAACCCGATTACTCGATACCCGATTTAACCGACCCGAACCCGAGCGGTTAACCGAAGTCCCTGACCTAAGACATATATTAAATTTGTTCAGATATTTGACCATGTCGTGGCCTATACTTTGTGTAGCTGACAAACTTTTTTCCAAATAACAATAACCAAAACCTCTGTTGATGAAATTCGTCTATCATTGAACCCTCCTCTCTCGTATGCAGAGTTTATTCAAATGAACGAATGAATAGACACGATCTAGTGATCTTGGGCCTTGGTATTAATACAATACAACCCATAAACGCAATTTGGGATTTGAATTTAAAATAATGTAACCAATAATCTGCTTGCTGCTAAGTTGTAATACAAGCCATAAGGATTAAGGTCTATAATCTATATTACTATGTTAAGGTTTTACTTTTTGACGTGAATGAAATGTATCATATTAACATATTTCTGAAGTTAAACAATGAATACTTTGACAATATATCCAAGGGTTGTATACAATCTTGGCTTTGTTATTTGCATATTGGTTTTAACAATATATCCAGTCTTATATAAATCTCACATTAGTTCTCAAAATTTTGGAACAAATGGGTGCATACGTGACATGTACAATGGCAGAGGTTGATCCGTATTTGATATATCGTCAACAGTCTAAGCCAAATCCACAGTTGTTGATATGAGTAGTTGCATTCTCGAAAATCTGTTTAGCTTGGTCTTGGTGATTCTCGAGAAGGTGTGATAAATAGCATATACACGATTTAATAGACTAAATATTTCTTGTTAAAGAGGTTGACCATTGATCCACCTTTGGAACATAATATAACTCTCATATGGTTTATACTCTGGAGTGTGTCCTCCTCCCTAAAATAAAGTCCACAGTTCAATAAAGAAAGATAAATGAAAAATTCTATCAAAATGTTTTAAGTAGAACTAGAAATAAAGAAAAGACTTACTTTGATGGTAGCAAAAGTCATCTTATTCGCATAAGTCCTCGTGTATCTGCCAAACATAGCAATATTTTAATGAAATCATAATACAATAAGAATATAATTAAGGAGAGAACCCATAAAAATATAGGTAATACCCAGCGATTTGATCTCCTATCATCCAAGGTCTCCAGTCAACAGTAAGGGAATAGTTAAGAGACCTAATCCAAGCTTGAGTTCCAAGGAAAGGCACTTCCATGTCGTGATCACCACTGTTCATAAAATAAAAAAAAACTTTACAAAAAAAGTCTTGAAATCTTGTACAACTTCTTCAAAAGGAAGAGTTTAAACTCTGACCTGAAGATGAGAGAAGGATAGACATTGATGCTGTTATTCATATGGTACGGTACGCTGCTTTCAATGTCATGATTGTAAGGTATTCCCCAATAACAACGTACCCATTCCTTTATACTTTCCTGCAAATCATAGATCCTCATTACAACAAAAAATAAATTGTAAAGTGAGCTTCGTCGTTTTGATTTTACCTTATTGATATGAAGAGCCTTGCGCACGCTCTCATCATTGGCCCAGTACGTAGTTAACAAGTACCGATATGACTGCAAAATGCAACCTCATAAAATATAGTTCTATTTTTTAACAGTTAACATGAGAGGGAAACATGGATTACTTACATAACATGTATCTTCTGATTCTTCACATAATGGTGTTAAGATAAATACTGGGTTTATTCTATCGGTGCACTACAAATAACCACAAAAAAGTCAGATTAAGTAGTAATGATCCTTTGCTAGGTGCACAGAATTGAAGAGAAACTAAAATTTTCCAGTGAGTGTGTATATGTAACATGTACCTTCTGATATTCTTCAACGAGTTTCAAGCATTCCTTGTTACGTGGATCAACATTTCCATATTTTCCTTTGCATATTTTCTTCATCGACTGCCAAAAAAAAAAAACGAGTTTTCAATTGCTTGTTAATTATATACATTCATTGTGGGGACAAGAAACAAAAATATGTTTAATTCATACCTCGTAGAGTTCATCAGAGATCAGTGCCATTCCATGAGCATAAGGAATCCGGTAGTTGTAATCAGTTTTAAATTCTGTTACCGGGTTTCCGAGCACATAGCCCTGTTTTTTTTGTCAGTGTGGTAAACAAGAATATATAACTATCAATTCTTAGTGCTCAACAAGGTATATAGGTAAGACAGAAGCAACAAATATCGATGAACCTGAAGGTTTATTGGAGGTTGGCAGCATAAATAATTCCCTGCATCATCGTACGTGTTTATATTGTTAAGATAAATAAATATTTGATTAAGAAAGATAAATAACTCAAAATAGCACTAAAATAACAAAAAAAAAAAATGTTTTATTTTTCCAAAAGTACCAAAAAAAAATAATAAAAAAATGATTTTTAAGAGATTATCATTTAAATGTTTGGATTTGGGTTAAGGGTTTATTTATTGAAGATTTGGAGTTAATTTGTGGTATTTTTTGAAAATTTAAACAAATTTTGGAAAACAAAACTAGCAATTGTAATTTTTGAACACAGACTTATTTTGTGGTATTTTGAGAATTGTCCATTAAGAAATGAGACTCAAAGGTAAAAAGGCTTGGAGAATGAAATGAAAATTTGGATATCGAGTGAAATGAAATTAAGAAGCATACCTTTTGAGATTTCTTGAACAAGTGCCGGAACAACCATACCGGCATAAGAATCCCCACCAACATAGAAAGGATTGGAGAAAAACTCTTGATGCTTGTTTAGCCACTGCACAATAAACAAAAATAAAAATATAAAGATTCCAAAATTTTCTATGCCTAAAGAATAGATGTTTCAAGAGATAAGTAAAGTTAGTCTTTTCACCTTACGAAGAAAGTCGTGGATCCGCTTGACTTCTCCTGAATCACTTGGTTTATCAGCAAGTTGAGTTCTTGAGTAGGAAAAGCCAGTTCCAAAAGGCTGATCTAAATATATTATGCTCGCAGTCTGAGAGACAAAAAAAAAAGGATTTCTTAAAAGATCAAAGCTGTAAATCGTTGTAAATGTACGTCATATGAATAAAAACACTTTTTGCTACCTTAGTCCATGAATATGTAGTAGAGACCAAAGAAGGAAGAGTTCCATTGTAAACCTAATACTTCACACTCATAGGCCCTGTTTTTTTTTTTTTTTTTTTTTTTTTTTATTAATTAAAAATAAGTGACTGGACAAAATGATTTTTTTTGAAAAAAGGAATATTTTAGATTTTTACCATTCTCATAAAGAAGACCAGAGAGAGCAGAGCAGCCAGGTCCTCCACTTAACCAGATAAGAAGAGGGTCTTCTTCTGGATTCCTCTCAGACTTAATGAAGTAGTAAAACAATTGCACTTCTTCTTCCTCACCAACACCAATATACCTTTCATTCACAACATACACATACTTTTAGATTATCTCCAAATGTACGCAGAAGATCGGATAAGTCAATCACAGGAAGAGAGAACAAACCCTGTTTCGAGCTCAAAAGGAAGAGGGCCTTCATAACCAGGAAGATACTTGATGTTAGAGGAAGTCTCAGCATTGTTACACAAGATAAATAGAAGAAGAAGATGAAGCAGAAGCAGCAACTTAGGAACATAGGAATCGTTAGCCATTGGTTTAATGATAAATCAATGCCTACTTTTAATCTTTTATAGTCGATGAACAACAAAAGGCGTACCGTAATTCACTTGTCTCCTCCTTACTGTCTCCATCTTTGAATTCTTGACTTCATGATCCCAAATTGTCACGTTTAATTTTTTATTTTTTTTAATAGAGAATATAAAAAGCCTCCTCTAAACTCTGAAAAGATGGGAAAAAAAAAGATAAAATAAAAATTCATACATGTAACGATTTATGATTTTCTTAAATCATTGTCAACTTCAAAGAATTAATTCCACGAGATTATCATTTAAGAAAAAAGGTGTGCTGATTGGCGGTCTAAACATTCTTTTCAGGGGTACGATTTAATTATTTCAGGTACAATATTTTTTTATATATATATATATATTGTGAGTCCTTGTCGGAAAATGGAGAGTGTAGGCCTTTTCCAACAATGAAGAAACATAAGCAACAAAAAAGTTCTATACGGCACATATGAATTAGGATGGATTTGTAGTTGCTTATGTGGCGTTCAAATCTTTTGAGTTTTTTTTTATTTCCATTGATTTATTTTGTCACAAATCCATAAATCAGTTTTAGGCGTATAATTATGAAGTCTTTGAGTATTTTAGGTTAATGACTTAGTTCTTTATTAAAAGTTAAAAAAAAAAACATTTTTTCCATATATAGATGATATTAATTTTTTCCAACCATTAATCAACAGAGCAATACCCTAAAATAGACCAAAATAAGTTATTGTTCCAGATCTGGCAAATAAATTCAAATCTCTGAAAAATTGCACAAATTATTTTGTGAAAACTCTTGCAAGTTTACCAACAAAATACACATAAAATTACAACATTATGTTTGAGCTCTTTTTATAACTTAGGGTTTAAATTTATTCCATTAAGAATGAGTTTTGAATCATTTTTATGTTGAATTTTGTTATTTCTTGGAAAAAAAAACTTGAGAGTCTACTTTTGAAAAAAAAAATATAAACTAATAAAAGTAGTTCATTTTGAAGAATTATCCTAATAGAATATACTCCATCTGTTTCAATATATAATGATTTTTAGAGTTTTTTTTGTTTCATTTTATTAGGAATTTTAGAGTTTCTATGCAAAATTAAATGTGTTTTTTTTACTTTTGATTATTTATATTTTGCAAATTATATTCTTATTGGTTGAAATGTTTTGGAATTGATGATAAAATATATTTTATTTAAAAATTAAACGGCTTCTTAATCTATGTGCAAAAACCTTAAACCTCGTATATATTGAAACAGGGGGAGTATATGTTAAACCAACATAAGAAGTTAACTAGATAAGTTCCCCTATATTTGATCTCATTGACCAAATTGTCGAGTAAGAATTTTTCACGGGGTTCTCTATCAAACCGATCGAACACTTTCTAAACAATACACTACTCAGAAAACAAGAACAAACAAAACGTAAAATCAGATAAGGTTTCATTATAACAACACAGTGTTCAAGTTTAAATTTGCATACACTGCCTGTCATCATGTACACAACCCAACATTGATGTAACTATGTATGATTTTGTTACATCAATGTCAACTTCAAGAAATCAAAGAGATTTCCTTAAAGAAACAAGGTATGCTGATTGGCAGTCTAAACGTTATTTAATTTCATAGGTGAGCATGTACTCCACGAAACAAATACTCAGTTGAGATCCAATAATTTGGACTGTGAGTCGTCGGAAATTGGAGAGTGTGGGTCTTTTCCAACATTGAAGAAACATAATCCATATAGGCAACACAAAATTTCAACGGCAAATATTATTTAGGATGGATTTGTAATTGCATATGCACCGTTCAAATGTTTTGAATTGTTTTTCATTGAAATATGAAATATGCGTATAATTTGAGCTTTAAGTATCTTACGTTAATGAATTAATTATTTATTTAACAGTTAAAATTTGAAAAACATAACACAGCAATAACCAAAACCTTTGTTTTTCCTCTACACATGATGTTAACATTTTTTAACCATTAATACTAGTAAAATACTTTAAAATGGACCAAAATTATTTTTTGTTATAATATAGCAAACTAAATTCAAAAATTCCAAAAATTGCAAAAATGATTCTGTGTAAACAGCTGATTACTTTACCTGAGAAGAATTACAAGTAAATCTTATTTAATGAGAAATCATCAAATATAATAGGGAGAGTTGGTTTAATTATAAAAACTTTTTCTAATTTGAAAACTAACCCCTTTTAAAAAAAAATTGAAAATTAACTTTTTAAATAAGTGAAAAGACAATAAAATCATTATTCTACTTTTCTAAATTATAATTAAAAAGAAAAACAATTTTTTAAAAAGAAAATATTTCTTAATTTTGAATATCTTAACAAATATATCAAAAACAATAATATCAGTTATTATATCATCTCTGATTTGAAATAACTTGCTATTTTTCTTGTGATTCATCACAAAATTTCATGATTTTTTTTGTATTATCCAATATCCATAAAGTTCAAAAATTTCCATCAATTTGTAAAAAAAAAAAAAAAAAAACTCATGTTTTGCTCTATAAAAAGTTTATGAAATGTTTTAAGGTTAAACTCATGTTATTTATTTATCTGATAATATAAATTTCAAATCAGATCTTCATAATATTTTTTTTGTTAAATTTTTTATCTTAAGAATATCTTATGGGATTATAAAAAACTATTTTTTTAATTTCAATAATTAATTTTGGATTTTTTAAATGCATATATAAATTTAAAACAATTTTTGGTAACTTCGGATATTAAAAATGTTAGTTTACAAAAAATTTAAAAAGAGGTTAGTTTTTAAAATATTTTTAATTTGTATAATATTGGTCCAAATTTACTCAATATAATAATATACCCTAATAATATCTACTTGGCAAATTGATTCGCATCATTTCCATCCTTTTCTTTTTAGTATTTTGATTTTTTTACCCCTTCTCTTGTTTTTTTTTTTTCTTTTCCTTTCTCGTATTGTTCTTTTGTCGTTTTGCTTAGATATTTTTTTTTGGCCAAAGAGAGACGACGACTCAGAAATAACACAGTAGAGAAGAAAGAAAAAGCAAAGAGAGAAGAAAGACGATTTCTGGAAAAAAAAACGAAGCTATGGCGGACCAACTCAACGACGAACAGATCTCCGAGTTCAAGGAAGCTTTCAGCCTCTTCGACAAAGATGGCGATGGTAAAATTCTTCTCAATTCCTTCGATCGTTAAGTCTTTTACATTGCTGGATCTCGCTTTTCCATTTTCACCTTGAATCGATGGCTTAATAGATGATAGAACGAAGGAATATGTGTGCCTGATTCGATAATTGCTTCAGATTCTTTGTCATCGCCCTATTTCGTACTCTCTGATTTGCTCTGTTTTGATCTTTGACTGCGTTTGGACTTTTTTCTCCTACGATTGAAATCGATTTAATCGGTTCCCTGATGTCTTGCTTGGCCGACTTGTCAATCTGGATCTGTGGATTTTTTTTTTTTTTTTTTTTTTTTTTTTTTTTTAATTTTTTTTTTTTTAANTCATTCTTCGATCTATAATCATTGAATCGTCGATTAACGGAGACAGAGAGCGTGAGAGAGGATATGTTGCTCTTTACTGATGATAGAATCAGTCATCTTTCTTGGTGAAGTATCTGAGATCTTACTGAATTCTCAAATTGTGGTTACGCAGGTTGCATCACAACCAAAGAGCTGGGGACAGTTATGAGGTCACTAGGGCAAAACCCGACGGAGGCCGAGCTCCAGGACATGATCAACGAGGTTGACGCAGATGGAAACGGCACCATCGACTTTCCCGAGTTCTTGAACCTGATGGCCAAGAAGATGAAAGACACCGACTCGGAGGAAGAGCTAAAAGAAGCGTTCAGGGTTTTTGACAAGGACCAGAACGGTTTCATCTCCGCTGCCGAGCTTCGCCATGTGATGACCAATCTCGGGGAGAAGCTGACCGATGAGGAAGTCGAGGAGATGATCCGTGAGGCTGATGCTGATGGAGATGGTCAGATAAACTATGAAGAGTTTGTCAAGATTATGATGGCTAAGTGAAGTGAGACTGAAGAAAAGGTTATGATGATGATGATCGATTCGAACCTTTTTATTATCTACAACAGATTGTGTTTTTAATGCTTTTAGGAGTTTTTAACCAATAACATAAAAGACTTGAGATTTGAAAACTTTGTTTTTTCGAATTTCTGGTTTTGTGATTTAGTGTGTAATGGGAAACAATTAAGTTGGTTTGAAAGTTGTGTACACTTGCTCTCATAGTCAATTTGGTATCTATCGCTTTTCTAAGGTGGTTATGACTTTTTGCGAGGACCAGAGAAAGGTGGTTAAGCAGAAAGACGGTTAAAATCGTTAAAAAAATGGCGATAGAGAATGTCGTTTTGGTTGAAAGAATAGTAGAATGGTAACTGTGATTCGCTACAAATGGTTGAGTATCTAAAAATGGTGTCTCGGCTTTATAATTTTGTTTTGAATTTCGATATAACATCTGATGGAAAAAAAATGAAAAACGTTCACTAATCGGATGATTGTAAACATTTGTATTGTGAAACGTTCAAATTCGGGCCAAATGATTCCAACTATTGTATCTTTTTGAACCACTCGTTTTAACCGTTTATTATATTTGTGCGTACGACCGCAACCGAAAAGATGATTTTGTGTCCAACCACTACCAAAATCCAAATGTGCGTCCTGTCACTTTTACCCGAATCCAGATTCCAATCGGAAAAATTCGAACTGAACCCAAACAAAAAATTTAAAAAAATAAACAGTTTTTATATCTAAAATCCAAAAAATCCGAAACCCAAAAAATCTAAAAATAAATCCGAAAAATCTAGAAAAACCCCAAAAAAAACCCGACCGAAACTTTAAAAAGTCCAAACGATTTTTATATCTCAAATCTAAAAATCTCAAACCAATCCCAAAGCTGAACCTGAACTAAAACCCAAAGTGTGAGGCCTAGTGCGTCCAATCAAATTCTTAATCTTCATATGACAAATAGGTGATGAATAAATTACATTTTGGGAAAAGTGATTTTTCTTATTGTCAAACAGTATAAAGTGCTTTTCACAAATGTCTTATTCCTCTCTTTTTATTTAGATACGAAGTTGGAATTTTAATGCTGGACAAACAGGAAATCGACACGTGTAAAAAGCCACAAGATTTGGTATTTATTGTCTGTGGCCAGTTTGGCCATTGGCCACACTTTGGCGTGTGGGGATGACATAGGAAATAAGTTAAGAATCTCTCCATTCGAAGGGATGACGTAGAAAATAAAGAATCTCTCTCCATTTGAGGACAAGTTTTTAATTAATTTTAAAGTTCATAACACTATTTATCACACGTTCAATTATTAATATGAATTATTTAAAGACAACTTTCTAATTACGATTAAAACACTTAAAATTATATGTGATTTACATTTGATTTCTTCTTTACAAACCAGATTTTACTTTTTAAGCGAAATGTTAACATATTTTATTTCTCTTTTTCTTCATAAGTGAACAAAAAAGGTAATCTTAAAAGAAATGGAAATTTCGAGTGTTCCATCACATTAGTTAATAAAATATCAAATGTAAAAATGGCAAGTATACTTGGATTTTGGCCATAATACTTATATTAGATTCTAAGAAAATGGAACATTTCATTTTATTCATACGCCATTTATGTGGAATACATTAAAAAAAGGAAGTTGTTCATTAAAGTAGATGCCTACTAGACTCTCCAGCTCACGCAATCTTTAACGCGTTTTCTCTAAAACGCGTTATTATTACGTCTCTCGCTGCCCTTATTTATAAATAGATTTCATCGTCTTCTCCACACTCATCGTTACACTCTTTTTCCTCTTCTCTCAAACTTCAAATCCCTAATTCTCATCGTGACAATGTCGAAGAACAACGGAGCTGCTCGTAGCTGTTTAGGTTCGATGGAGGACATCCGGAAAGTATTTCAGCGATTCGACAAAAACGGAGACGGAAAAATCTCCGTCGACGAGCTCAAGGAAGTGATCCGCGCGCTGAGTCCATCAGCATCGCCGGAGGAAACAGTTACGATGATGAAACAATTCGATCTCGACGGTAACGGATTCATCGACATGGACGAATTCGTCGCTCTTTTCCAAATCGGCGTGAATCCAGGAGGAGGAGGAGGAGGAAACAACAAAAGCGATCTGAAGGAAGCGTTTGAGCTTTACGATCTGGACGGTAACGGACGGATCTCGGCGAAAGAGCTTCACTCGGTGATGAAGAACCTCGGCGAGAAATGCTCGGTGCAGGATTGTAAGAAGATGATTAGCAAAGTTGATACTGATGGTGATGGTTGCGTTAACTTTGAGGAGTTTAAGAAGATGATGAACAACGGCGGAGCTTGAGAATTTCGTTTTCCGCCGCCGTCGAATCGTGAATCAGGCGGGGTTTCGACGGTGAGGATCGTATTAGGATTAATTCTAGTTTTTTTTTTTTTTTTTAGAGGGAGGCTTAAAAAAAGTTCGATTTCTCTGGTGGTTTAGCGACGGCGATTAGAAATTTTAGATGGTTATTGTCAAAACCCCTAAGAAATTAAAAGGCTAATCCTCTAGACGATTTAGAAGTTTTCAGCATTGTCTTTTACTTCCTTTTTTAATTTCGTTTATGGTAACAATCATGATCATTTAACTATATAAAAGGCTGTTATATTTTTACTCCTCTTCACTGTATTATTTAGCTGAAATTTTTAAAATCCATTCTTAATCAGTAGTTTTGGTAACGGTTAAGTGACTTATCAGTAGTCTCTAAACTGCCGCCGTTAGAAGTTTTAGCTTAAAAAAGAAATACTTTGTGATTACATGTGATTTACCCTTTACTAGACTGAAGTAGTGGGCCGGGCTTGACAATCTAAGTCCAACCCGTTTAAACTCCGATTTCTGGTTTGTCACGCCCTTAATTGAGGAGTTAGCTATAATGACACAACTAAGTTTGAATGAGAAATTAGCTAATCATAAGCCAATTCAAGCTCACAAGAGAAGATTATTATTGAGAGATCCACTTCTCATTGACTTGCACACTTTTTTTGTTGGAATCAAACAAGAAACCAAAACAAAAGAAAAGAAAGAAAAAATTATTACATAAACCAGTTTTGAGATCATTTGATAGACCAAGTTTTAAACGTACCATAGTTTCTAATCTCTAAACCATATGTATGCACATGGGACTAACGACCGGGACCGGACCGGGATCGAGATATCGATATGGAAATGACCTATATACCTCTTGCACCGGGTACATCGATCCACTGAAGCTGTAACTCGACCTCGCCGCATTCCACATGCTGAAGCCTAAGGAACATGTTCTGAACAAGCTTGCCTTGGTTCCACACAATGTGGCTCTCTTCAGACAAACAGTTTTCTCTGCTCGGTTGTATCTTCATGATGACTGTTCCATCGGGAAGCCCTCCTTCAAGCTTAAGACGGAATTTCAATGCTTCAAGATATGGAGCAATGCTAAACTCTGCTTCTCCCATCTTGTCATCAGCCGAGAACAAGTCCTTGTCGTAAACCGTCTGTGTGATGAATAATTTAACAAACCAAGAATCAAGGTTAGGCTAAGAAGACGCTTTAAAGGTTTATGCTAAGGAGGAATCACTTACAAGTTTAATAGGGAGATTTGGATCCGTCACGGAAAGAGTCAAATCGTCGTTCCAGTCGGGGTTTACACTGTGTTTGATCACGCGGCTTTTCAGCTTCTGCCATCAATATAAACAAGAAGATATGAGACTCGATAAACTATAATCAAGAACTATGAAAATGCTTTTGGTTGATCTCAAGACTTGAGCCAAAAGGCGACAAAAGTTATCATTTCAATCATTTTATTGGTGGAACCAGAGAATTGATGATATGACAGCAAAAGAAAGAAAAGGCATGGAGTTAAAGAGAACGAATATTCCAATTTTTATAAAGTCAATAATAGATCATATGTATACACGGACCCACAATCAAGAACATAATCATGACTCTTCTTCTTCTTATTCATTTACTTTTATCGATTACATAACGTAACTCCAAAAGAAAAAATATCACCACAAGTTTCGATTTTCCTTTCTAGTTTAGATTAAGACACCATAAACTAGCTAATCTTCACACGTATACCAAAAAAATCAAGACTCAAAAGACTTCACATTAGCTTTGTATAATTAGGTTTAACAACTATGAGAAGCAAAACACTCCAAAACACTAAATATTGATCGATCCAACAACTAAAATCTCAGTTTGTGGTGATTAGAGATAAAACAATCAATCATTCACTGTCAAATCCCAGAAAGAGCAATTGAGTTAAAGTTAAAGTTGAGAGACTGCACATTAGCCTGTAAAATTAGGTATAACTATAAGATGTAAATCCTGATTTTCAACACCATAAATCTCATTTTCTTGGTGATAATAACATGATTGAGATCTAACCTAAACAATCAATAATCCACTGTCAAATCTAAAAAAAGACACAATTGAGTCTTCACTAAACAGATCACTACACAAAGATGCAATATTTTTTTTCAGAAAGCGGATTGAAAAAAACACTTGAAGATTAAGAGGCCTAAATCGGATTGTTAATACCTGTTTTCCGGATTGAACAACGACGTAGGGATCGCTGCTGGAGATATCTCTAATGGCGAGATTCACACCTTTCTTCACATGAATTCTGAGAAGACCCAAAAGATTCTCCATTGTTAATTGCAAAATGCAAAGTTGGTTTCTTTTTTCTTTCTTTGATGAGAGTGGTTTTGTACTTTTATATAGAGAGACAGACCAAGACAAGTCTTCTATGGTTTACTAAAGTGACATCAGTAAGAAAAAGTCTTTGTCTTTTTTTATTTTCTTCTCCTTGGAAAAATATACTATTATTTATTGTTCGACCTGGAGGCTGGAGCCGACCTCTGTCTTTCTCTTATGGACTAAAAGACATATAAATTAGGTTTAAGAACAAAAAACCACTACAACATGCTTTTTTGTTAATATATTTATTATCGGATTTGATTTGAATATGGTTGATGATATAACGAACTAATAATTCATGTTAATTTTTTTTTAAAAACAAAGCCTTATGGAAAAATATATATATGATCAACGTTGTGAAAGTGAAGAGATTCTCTGATTAATCAATAATGCTAATTTTTTCTAATCATGCTTACTCCATTTTACTATAAAATTATAATAATGCGTTTGTTGCACAGAAAGTGTGGGGTTTTTGTTTAGTACTAGTACTTTCTTGTCTTTATTGTTGTAGTATCATTGTTTTAAGTTTTTTTTTATGTGTTAACAAATGGGTAACTTATAAAGTCAAGTCTAAAAATTAACATCGGTGAAAGTTAGAGAACTTGAGGTATTTGTGAAAGGTTTTTAGCGAATTTAGATATAGTTTAAAATGATTTTTTTGTATATTATCCGGATTTGGTATTGGGTTTTTAGTAAATGATTTAAGGGTATTTACCTAGTACCTACTATCTAAATACTCTTTGTCGTATTTGATTGACCAAGACTCTCTATCATTCGCCTAGATGATGCAGCTAATTAGGAATATAAAATTGATGATAAGTTATTTAATTTTGGCACTAGTCACGCTAAATTTAAATTTGACCAATTGAGTTTACAGTTGGTGCATTGTGTCAAAAACACATTAGATGTCCCGGATCAGGATCAGATCTGGTCAACTCTTTTAGTTATTTTCCAAAACTACAAAACAGAGACGCGTAAAAATATGATTACCATACGTGATCTTTGACTATTTGAGTTTACAGTTTTGAGTTTTGTGACCAAAATTTTTTTTTATTTTTTTTGACAATTTAATTATAATTTTTTACATCATCATAATTTTTAAGATTTTCGAAAGAATCACACGTAATAATGCATGAAAAATCATTTTCTCTCTTTCTCAACAGAGAAAAGTTTCATTTTCCGCCAGGCTACCGTGTGCTCATCTTTTCTACAACTAGTTTTGAGCTAAGCTTCGTAGAATCAAGAGCAGATATGTGGAACCAGGAGCATTTGAAAGAGGAAAAACAGGTTTTTAAAATAAATTAGAAAACGGATATGTGTTGAAAGTGTATGTAAATATATACAGGGGCGAAGCCACGTTTACGTATACGGTGTCAGTTGACACCGTAAGATTTTAATTTTTTTTTTGTAGTTTATATGTATTTTATAGTATTAACACCACTTAAAAATTGTAATGGAACCCATAAACTTTGTTTATTTCTAACTTTATTTTAATTATTCTGAACCCATAAAAAATTTTAGACATTAGCCCATGTTTTAATATTGGGCTTTCATATTAACATATTTAGAAAAACCCAAAATTATTATTAAAGTACTAAATATAAATGTTTTGCTTGTTAATTAACAGTAATCCATTAAAAAACTCTCTCTTTGTCAACCCTAAAATCAAACGTGATTGTCTCTTCATCTTACCATTCAAATTCTTTTCATCTTCTCAATCCCTTTCCAATTTAAAACCAAACAGTAACAACTGAGTAAGTTTAATTTTGTTTTCTGATTTCTTTCTCTTGCTTGCTTGTTAGTTGTTTCTATGTTTGTTTAATTGCTGATTCTTCGTTTGTGATGATGTGAAGTTGTGAACTAAAACAAAATTGATTGAATAAGCTTTACTCGTTGATTGAGTACTAGACAATAGGTTGTTCTTATCTTCTTCTTTTTTTCATGTCGTTTAATTTAGTGTACTAAATATTAATAATCTTGTTTTTTTTT
>OVBJ01002575.1:0-16931 GCA_900406535.1 Noccaea bulbosa
ATAAATTTTCAAAGTCCCAACATTATTACTTTATAGAGGTTTTACTGTAGTTTCAATGTATAATGGTATATTTTCTCTTGTATACCATTATTTGGTTTTGATATTTTGTTGGTTTCTTGTTATAACTCTTTTGATTGCAACTATTCAGATTTCGGATTTTGGTCTTGCTGTGTCGATTGGTGTGCACGGCAAGAACAACCTTAAGCTTTCAGGGACACTTGGTTATGTTGCACCAGAATATCTCCTAGACGGTAAATATGTTCACTGAACATTTAATGTGTAGCACATAAGTTTTTTTTTTTTTTTTTTTTTTTTTTTTTTTTTTTTTTTTTTTTTTTNCCTTCATGTGTAGCACATAAGTTCACAAAAACTTGTTAAGGACGAGTCATTAGACCGGGGCCAATGGTTTGATTACATTTCAACTTCAATAATCGGTTCTATAATGAAAAGATGTTTATTTATGTGTAATGTTTTGCAGGAAAATTGACGGATAAGAGTGATGTCTATGCGTTTGGGGTGGTTCTTCTTGAAATTTTATTAGGCAGACGACCGGTTGAGAAACTGACTCCATCTCAGTGCCAATCTCTTGTGACTTGGGTATGTAATTTGTCCGGTTTAAGTTGGTGTACAAAAAATGTGTTTGGTTCTGAATCGGTTATTGATTTAAAGATGTGTTGATGGTTATAGGCAATGCCACAACTTACCGATAGATCAAAGCTTCCAAACATCGTGGATCCGGTTATAAAAGATACAATGGATCTAAAGCACTTATACCAGGTTTGGTTTTGTCAAGATAAAACCGGTTTTAAGTCTATCTAGTTTGTGACTAAACTCAAATGTTGCATATGACACATTTCGTTAGGTTACTTGCACATTGTTGATTTGAGGCCTTTAATTACTTTTCTCAGGTAGCAGCCATGGCTGTGCTATGCGTGCAGCCAGAACCGAGTTATCGACCGTTGATAACCGATGTTCTTCACTCGCTTGTTCCATTGGTTCCGGTAGAGCTTGGAGGGACTCTCCGGTCATCACGATGATTGACAATATTCGATAACGCCCCAAAATCCAAATCCATTTATCTTTTTTTATTTTTTATTTTTGTATAGAAAAAAGGACTTCAGAAAATTGTGAAAATGAATGGTTTGGTAAGAAAACAAAAAAATGAAGAAACTAGAGAACTTCATAAAGCACCTAATATTTTAATTAATTTGATGAAAGTATAGGAAACTGTTCGACATATGGAAGACGATCTACATGGCAACTATTGTACCAATATCGGCACTTATTTGAAAAATACATTGCAAAACGTATTTTGATATACCAACAATTTAAATATTATCAATTAAATAATTAAGTTTAGTTTTATTTTGTTAGCATTTAGCAACTGATTAATTAAGTTTTATTTTGTTGACAGAAGATACACCATATATGGGTGTAGTCATGCTTGTGATGATCACTTGAGTGGATGGATGGTTAACCACGCTAGTGACTCGGTCAAAAACTCTTACTTGTGCGAATCATCATGTTCCTAAGTCGTCCACTTTCTTGTTGAATTGTGTCATTGGCTTCTTTGTTACAATTTAGAAAGCCCTATTTTCCTCTTCTTTCTTTGGCGCTGAAAACACATTTTGTTTTTTCACATCTCACCGCAATTATTATCCTCGTTGAAAATAGTAATAAATGTGTTATGTTGTCAACTAAAAAATAATTGCCACGATTTTTGTTTTTATACAAGATGGTTGGTTCTCAAATCCATAATCTCTTCGGATCGAATATTAGAGCAAGTTAAACTAGTCTCCCTAGTGGCTTAGTTAGTACGTACACCATTTGATTTATTAACAATGGTATGAGATAATATTTCATTGTTATAGCAATTTTTTGTTGTTGTTCATTACTCCTAGCATGTTCTTAAATTGTGTCGAACAGTTATTTTCTCTTCAAGAATGATATCATTCAAACTTTCAAAGTGTTATGAAAACCTTTTATAAAAAAAAAAACAAACTTTCAAAGTGTTTCATTCAAAGAAATATCCAATGGCCGGCAAAAGAAAAATACGTATATATATGATTCTTGATCGTGGATTAGCCGGATCAAAATGTCACAAATACAACTAAAACTTATGTGTGAGTAGAGAGAAAGAAAATAAAAAATGGGACTGATCATCATCAATGAGTGAATAAGTACGTAAGGTAAGGAAGCATGATCATGGGCAAATAACGTAAGATGTCGAGGAGAAAACTTCTTGATGAGAAAGAGTGTTTACTCTATTGTGGCATAGAGAAGGTTGTGAGGGAGGAACCGGACCTCGTTGAAGCTGGTTCTGTAAACCGTATAGTCGTCCTAAATCATTACTCCATATCAGCGGTCTCGCGGACATTCCCCTTTCAACGACGAAAGCTAGAAGATACAACACTACTATAAATCTCCACATTCTTTAGTTGTTTAAGGATTAGTGGTAAGAAAAGGGATTAGTGGTTAATCAGGATACATTTCAAACTCTGTATATATAGAATAGTGGCTTGGTTTGGATGATGCTAGATTGGTATTTTTGTCAATGTCAAACCAAATAGGATTTGAATGATGGTATATTGGTATTTTTTGTCAATTTCAAATGATGATTCTATAATATTGACATGTTCCATGTATATACATTTCTTAGTGTAATGTTCTTTGTTCAACTTTTGTGTGTAATTTTAAGAAGCGTTTATTTGCCGTTGTTATGTCATTTGAGTGCGTTGATAATTTTTTCTTTTTTTTTTGTCAATTATTATGTAAGGAACCAAAAACTACAAGTAAAGGAAAAAACAAAAAAAAACGTAATATAGAGTGTAACACTTTTTTACCCTCATTACAAAGGATGTCGTAAGCATAAGAATCACAATGCAACGGTGGAAACATGAAAGAAAGAGAAGCACCAACAAAAATAACTAGCCGAGAAAACACAACAAGTGGGTGGGTACACTTCGACTAAAATATAAGTCAAACCAAACCCAATAATTTACTTTTCTACTACTTTTTGTGTTCACAACATTAACTACTTTTAGCTAAGTCTTTGGATTAACTTTCGGTGGATGCAAGACAAACTTATAAACTTATATGTACAGTTTCACAAGTTTGAGAAGTTTTAGACCAATTTTCAAGCGATAAAGCGTATGAATATATCTAATCGAGTAGAATAATTCTTTGTTGGGTAAAATACAAAAGTTGACATAGTTAATACTTAATACCCATCCGGTATAATATATGTAAATCATTTTCGTAGCTTTTTGATAGGAGATATATGAACCTAGCAACCGAAAAGTAAAACGAATTCAGCCATATGAAGCCGAAAGTATAACGGATACATACAGCTACACTCGGTTCTACTACTGAGTACTGACTGAGCGGAATGGTCAGGAGACAACCCCACTAATATATATAACCAAAACTCATACATAATCTCTGAACTATGTTAAGCGCCTATAATATTGAGCATTACACCAAAATATATTTCAACTGATTTAACCTACTACCTAATTACCAAAATTCAATAGACGGCTTATAGTCTTGTACCAACTACCAACGCAATATATATTTACCCTAACTTGTATCGAGCTAAAAATAGTAAAAACTACGAATTATATAATTATATAAACCAAATGGGAAGTTAAGATCAACAACCCACAAAACAAGATTAGCTAAAGTCATTTCCAAATCTCTAAACTAGTGAAAGACTCAATGTTGCAATCATAGATAAATGACTTGGAAACATAAATAAATGATTAAAGATCGTCTTACAGAAAATACGAAACAATGTAATTTGACACAATCAAAACTGAAGAAACACTAATAAAAACCCGACAACGAAAGTCTTGGAAAGAACAAAGCTTTGACACAATTAGGCAAAAGTAACCACTTTTAGAATCCAAGCTTGGTTCTGCGCCAATGCCTACGCTTTGCGTTGTACCTGAAAAAAAAAATCCAAACAAAACCCACACAAGATTCATCACTTCGGTCCTAATCGATCAACTACTGAAACTGTAAGATTCATTACAACAGAAATCGACGAACCTGATGGTATTGTCAGTGCGAAGACGGATCCAGTGAGGAATAGGCCTGTTCTGCCTCATTTTCTTCGCTAGCTTCTTCTTTATCATGAACGACTTGTGCGACGGCTGTTTCATATCATGAAAAAAAAATCAAAAACTGATTGCAAAGTCTCGAACTTTCGTACCATTTCAAACTAAACACAATTCAAGATTGGTGACAATTGGAGATTGGAATGGAAGGAGAGGAGAGTTGATTTACCATCTTGAAGACCGGCGATCTTGCTTCCTTCTGGAACGGAGCCGAAACGAGAAGAAACCGTAAATCGGGTAATGGCGGTGGTTTTTATACGGTGACACTTTTTTTTTTTTTAGGGTTAAAGAGTTTTTCGATTGGGCCACAGAGGCCCATTGTTTTAGCACCTTTTGTAATCTTACTATTAACTTATTTCAGGCCTTATGTTGGGATCAGGCCTTGTCCAAATTACTTTTGAAGGTTTTGGGGCGCCCGCTGTGATTTGTACTTTTGAAGGTCTTCTCTTCACTCTTCAATCAAGCGTTATGTTATGTCGAAATTTGGGAAGAGAGTGCCAAATATTGTGCATGCTGCATGCATTTAATGTTGTTACGCAAGCATGTTGGTATTTTATGTATCAAGTATCCGTGAAGAGTTTGCGCCAAGCGTAAGAGTTTACTCGTAGGATCTCCCATTGACAAATCATCCCTTCGTTGAAACAGAGAGAGATAATTTTCTCAGTTGCAGTTGCTAGAATCAAGTGTTGTTCCAACTGTGGGGCTAGAATGAGCTCTATTGTAACATGTTTCCTGAGACCAAACACATGTTTTATGATTTTTGGGAGAATGGAGTTTGGTTTAGTAAAAGTTTTACAAGATTGACAAGGGATAATTGATCGATAGAGACTTTGCTATCATCTCTTACATATTCTACTTCATAGAAATAGCTAGAGACCAAAGCAGAACAAATTCTTAGAATATCTTTTTTTTTTTTTTTTTTTTTTTTTTTGCTGAGAATACGTAGAAAAGATTCATAAGCTATTTTGCTACGTAGCCGCAGAACATATTTTCCAAAGAATCCAACTCTATGGTAAATAAGAGTTTAAAGCTAAGACTTCCATAGCTCCAATACCAAATTCACCGGCTTGCATTTTACATGTTGGAAATTTCAAATGCATAAAACCATGTACATGATGTCGCTAAAACTCTACATTTTCGCTGCTCAAACATTTTCAACCCTCCTAATCAAGCATATAAAATGATTCATTAATAATATTAACGGATTCATCCATATGAAACGTAATATTGATCATGCTTATCACTGCATCAGGATTCATCCATATGAAACCTAATATTGATCATGCTTATCACTGCATAAGTATTTCCTCAAGCCTAAAAAAAAGTAGGCCATTATCTAATAATCAACAAAACCCTGGAACTAACCCCATTACTAAAATTAACAAAACTCGCAAGATGGCATACCTATATACCCTTAACTTGTATCAACCACGAATTACACAAACTAACAAATCATATGAACAAAGCAGGAAGTTTTGATAAACAACACACAAAACAAGAAAATCTTAAAATAAAATGATAGGAGAATAAATTGATTTTGAAACAATTCATATAATATAATTAAAATAAAATCTTCCATATTTTACTAATTGATTGACTAATAAATTTTTTCAATAACAAATAAGGAAATAGAAAGAAAATAATTTTAATTAATAATTAATTTTTTGATTGAATTAATAATAAATATTTCATTCTCTAACCAAATATGAATAACATATAATGTAAATTATCTAGTAGCACATGTCTTAATTGAAAATGCCATTGAGAATGAACACATCATCATAACAAAATTGTTAATACCACTTGAGAGAAATGTTATTTTTATAATGTATTTTCTTTTAATATATTAGGGACAGACATGAAAATGGCATGGTTAATAGAGTTTACTCTCATGTAAATACTCGTTAAAGCTATATAGTAATTTAGTGAATTAGATACTTGTGTATATGGAACTCTGCAATTACTTTCTCAATTAATGAAGAATAAACTCTTTTCAGTATTCTTTTAATATGATATCAGAGCTGTGAGCTCATATGTAACCTTTTTCATTCATCTATTCTGATCACGATCTTCTCTTTCTTTTACCTTATTCGTCAGAATCTTTTTCGATTGATAATTTGATGGCAAGAAAACTTAAATAAGAGTTTTGTTAAAAGTATAAAAGTCATTGTTGTGAGAGTGAATAAAAGAGTTTTATTATCTAAAATTACTTTGCAAATAATAATATAGATATTAAGGTTGACAGTATAATAGATGCTATCACACATACAATCATACTTAATTATGATCATATGATATATGAATGGTAACAATCATGAAAGATGCTAATTTGTTTATTTTTTGTTTAGATTTTGCTTATATTTTACTTAAATTTTGCTCATATTTTACTTATATTTTAGTGGACACGAGGTTAGTGTCCGATTCTGTTTTATTTTTTACAAAATACTCCTTCACTATTGTGAATTAAACAAAATTGAATTGAAATTCATCAATCCGAATTACAACCGAAACGTAATTTGACTTTTCGAACTAAAACCAAATTTGACAACCGTATTTAATTATGTTGTTCATCTGTATGTGTAATTAGCAGATGATAAAAGAGAGATACTGTGGTTTTTGTCTTTTACGAAAGCCCTATGTCATGGTTTTTGTCTTTTACGCAAATGAAATTATTGAATTGTCGATTACTTTCTGAACAGAGCGCCAAGAAGACGTTGATCTAAGCAAAACAAATAATGAAGGTTTAATGCAAGATGGTCTGGGATTCATATTCTCAAAGCTAAGAGCAGCGAGAGGTGGATCTTCCAAGGGTTTCAATTTTGTTTTTTTTTGCAGTTTCTAATTTGAAGCAGGAAAAATGACAAATAGAAACGTTTTTTTTATTTCTTTTTCAAATACCATCATAAGAGGTGGTATTTCAAACCATAGTGTTTTAACTATAAAGTGTCACTCAAATCAGTTGAAATCCTTTTTGATGTAATTTGTTAGTGAATTCCTTATTTTCCAATAAGATGAGATTTTAAGAAATTTTCATAAATGGCTTATCCAATAAACTAAAATTTGAAGTAGTTTCGACCTTGAAACTTTCCAATATTTTACTATTTACAGTTAAATGTTTACGCAGAAACAGAGAGAGATAATCTGCTCAGTTGCAGTTGCTAGAATCAAGTGTTGTTCCAACTGTGGGGCTAGAATGAGCTCTTTTGTAACATGCTTCCGGAGACCAAACACATGCTTTATGACTTTTGGGAGAATGGAGTTTGGTTTGGTAAAAGTTTTACAAGATTGAGATGGGATAATTGAGCGACAGACTTTGCTATCATTAGAATAGTTAAAACTCTTATTTAGCAAAGATTCATGAGCTATTTTGCTACATAGCCTAAGTGGCAACCAGAGATCATATTTTCCAAAGAATGCAACTCTATGGTAAATAAGAGTTTAAAGCTAAGACTTCCATAGCTTCAATACCAAATTCACCGGCTTGCATTTTACATGTTGGAAATTTCAAATGCATAAAACAATGTACATGACGTCGCTAAAACTCAACATTCGCTGCTCAAACATTTTTCAACCCTCCTAATCAAGCATATATAAAATGATTCAATAACAATATTAACGGATTCATCCATATGAAACCTAATATTGATCATGCCTATTACTGCATAAGTATTTCCTCAAGCCTAAAAAAAAGTAGGCCATTATCTAATCAACAAAAACCTGGAACTAACCCATTACTAAAAGTATACCTATATACCCTTAATAACTTGTATCAACCAATTACACAAACTACAAATCATATGAAACAAACGGGAAGTTATGATAAACAACACACATAACAAGATAAATCAAAAGTCATATCCAAATCATTAAAGTATTGAAGGACTCAACGTTACAATCTTAGATAGAATATTTGGAAACATACATGATTAAAGATCGTCTTACAGAGAATGCGAACAATGTAATTGTCACAATCAAAACTGAGAGAAACACTAAGAACAAACAGAGTCCTCGAAAGAACAAAGCTTTGGCACAATAGGCAAAAGTAACCTCTTAGAATCCAAGCTTGGTTCTGCGCCAATGCCTACGCTTTGCGTTGTACCTGATAAAAAAAACAAAACACAAATTCATAAGATTCATCACTTCGGTCCTAATCGATCAACTACTGAAACTGTAAGATTCATTACAACAGAAATCGACGAACCTGATGGTATTGTCAGTGCGAAGACGGATCCAGTGAGGAATAGGCCTGTTCTGCCTCATTTTCTTCGCTAGCTTCTTCTTTATCATGAACGACTTGTGCGACGGCTGTTTCATATCGTTAAAAAATCAAAATTTGATTTCAAAGTCTCGAACTTTCGTACCATTTCAAACTACACACAATTCAAAATAGGTGACAAATGGAGATTAGAAACGAAAGAGAGGAGAGAAGATTTTACCATCTTGAAGCCCTGCGATCTTGCTTCTGGGACGGAGCTGAAACGAGGAGAAACCGTCTCAGTGAATAGCGGCGGATTTTATATGGGGATACTTTTTTAGGGTTAGAAGAGTTTTTCGATTGGGCCACAAAGGCCCAACCTTTTAAGTACCTTTTTAATTGTAATCTTTTTTTTTTTTTTTTTTTTTTTTCCTTTTTTCNTTATCTATCCTATTTTCAGGCCTTGCGTTTAATTTAGGCCTTTGTAATCTCAGTATTTTTTCCTCAGTTTTGTGGGTAGTATACTCTGAATTAGGCGGACTTCGGATTTCGGTTCGGTTCAGATCGGGTTTTCCGGATTTTAGATTTTTGGGTTTAAAGGTATAGAAACCGTTCGGGTTTTTTAAAGCTTCGGTTCGGGTTATGTTTGAGGTTTTTCAGGTTTGGTTCGGATTTTTTCCAGATTTTTTGGGTTTTTTCAGATTTTTCAGGTTTGAGATATAAAAACCATTCGAGTTTTTTAAAATTTTGGTTTGGATTCGGGTTCATGTTTTTTTGGGCGGGATCGGGTTCAGGTTTCGTCTAAAAATCTAGGCCTACTCTGAATGATTAGCAAATACAGACATCACATGTCTTGGACCTTACTCGTATAAAAACAAAAAGCAGCGAGTAATGCACCAATCTCGCAATGAATTGGTGTTTGATTCCATATTTAATTTTATAGGAGGACATTTTCAAACCTTTTATTTCGTTAGCTGGAAACCAAAAAGGGAACCATATATTAATAAATACAAAAATTCATATTAAATCAAATCAATAGGTGGGAAAGGACGATCAAGAGGATTAATGCTCTAAAACATGTCATTTTTGTGTTTAACATATTTGGATCCTTAAGTAAACCTACAACGAATGTGGGTTTCTATCATCGTCAATCCACAAACTTATGCAACATTACTTATTCGATAGGTCTCATTTTTTTTCTGGGAATTATAAAGTTTGTTCCCAACCTTACTAGCTCGGACATTTTAACCGAACAATATCAAACCAATTCCAGATCGAAATGTTCACCACCTAATCCATTTGACTACTCTATACCATAACGTTACTTATCATCTCCGCTGATATTTTACTCGTAATTCTTTACCATTTTCAATTTTTTTGGTGGCTATAAATATTAATGCTACAAAGAAAAGATCAAGGAAGAAGACTAAATTCAATTTCAATGACTTCCATCTAGGAGATAATGGCCTTAATGTGAAAACCAGTATACAAAATCAATAAATGTCTGTTTCGGTCTACACAAAATTATCCACAAAGTTGCTTTCACTCTTTCGACTTGACCCACTCTTCTGAATTTTACAACATGACAACTCACTTTCAGACACATAGGCACACTAATTATAAGTCATATAAACTTGTTTATGCATGAGTTAATGACAAAGAAACTAGACGTTCAAAAAAGTTATAGTAACATACTAATATTTCGACATAAAAAAGGAAGAAAGTTATATATCATATACCATAACTTATGACATTCATACATATAATGTGTGTATTTAGTGAGATTTGAAGGAAAGAAGACAAACATAAAATGAGGTTCTCTGCTCATAGTCGTGGTGGCTCCTCCCCTTTGTCTGCCTGTTTCCACCCTTCAGCCACCGCTACCAACGATGATACACCGTCGTCTCTTCCATCGCCGTCAACTCCATCTTATTTCTCCGGCGACTTACCAAATCCCACCACCACTTGCCACTACCACACTAACATCGGCGTTTTCTTCCTCTCATGGTCTCAAGCTTTCCTCCGCCGCTCTCTCCACCTCCATTACTACTCCTGCCACTCTGTAAATTGCTATCTCCACTCTCCTGATTGCTACGGCCGCTCCGTTCCTTACACTTTCCGACTAAAAATCAAGCCCTTGACCTTCTGGAGAAAACATGGCTCCAAGAAGATATCAAGAAAGCCCGATATTAGGGTCGTGTGGGACCTGACTCATGCAAGATTTGGATCAGGACCCGACCCTGAATCCGGATTTTACGTCGCTGTCTTCGTATCCGGCGAGGTGGGTCTTCTCATCGGCGATTCTCTGAAACAGAGGCCAAAGAGGCAAATCTTGGTGTCGAGGAGAGAGAATCTGTTTGGAGACAGAGTTTACAATACGAAAATCAAGATTAAAGGAAAACTCAGAGAGATTAGTATAGACGTTAAGGTTAATGATGATGCTAATATCCGGTTTAGTGTAGACACCAAGAGTGTTTTGAAGATTAAGCAGCTTGAGTGGAAATTCAGAGGAAACGCAAAGATTGTGATTGATGGCGTGACGATACAGATATCGTGGGATGTGTACAACTGGCTGTTTGGTGACAAGGATAAAGTTAATCCGGATAAAGTCCCCGCCGTGTTCTTACTCCGGTTTGAGAACCAAGAGGTGGAAGGAAACGATGTGTTGATGATGAAGAAGCGTGAGCGAGACGGTGACGTTTTGAGGAAGGAGAACTCTCGAACGCCGTCGTTTTGGGCGTCTTCGTATGGTCATTCTCATTGGTCTTCTTCTGTAGTGGAGTGGTCGACTTGTAAGGAGGAAGATGAAAGGTGCTTTGGACATAAGAGTTGGTTCTCTTTGACTGTCTACGCTTGGAGGAAGTAGAAAAACATTTTATTTTTATTTTTTTTGGTACTGATGCTGCCAAGAAGACCCACTTAGTTAATTCTTTTGTTTTTTTATTTTTTCTTTAATTTTTTATTTATTTATTGTGTATAAATTGTATGAATTGGATTCGTGGGTTGTGAAGAAGTGTGTAATTTTTGTTTTGTTTTGTTCAAAGATACATATTAGTGGAAGTTGTAGAACAACAAATAATTAGCATAATAAGGTTAGAAACCGAAACCAGAAGTTAAGTCTATATGATTCACATTTGCACCAAAAAAGTCTGTATGATTAGGCTAAAAGAGCAAATGCGTATTAAAAATGTGTAAATTTTTGCTAATCAATTTCACATGGTTATTTTAAGTCCTGAACAGATTTTTAATTGGTATGCGTAAACCCGTGACTGTAAAGTGCAAACAATTTAATTAATGTATACAATTGATTACCGATTATGGAACACCATATTGTAGCCACCAATCATTGGTTCCTTGTTTATAAATTTGCTTCTAATCAATGTAGAAGGACAAAAAAAAAAGAAACATCAAGCATAAAGAGACAAAGAGTGAAGCAAAAAGATGAGGAATCAAAAAGATGAGGAAGCAAGAGATCTTTTTTGTTCCATATCCAATCCGGCCCTGGTCATCTTCTTGTCTCCATTGAGTTTGCTAAATCTCTCATCAACCGTGACCATCGCATCCACACCATCACCATCCTCCATTGGACATTACCTCTCGCTCCTCACGCCGACCTCTTTGCCAAATCGCTTATCGCTTCAGAACCACGAATCCGTCTCTTTGCCTTGCCTGATATCAAAAACCCACCGCCATTAGAGCTTTTCTTTAAAGCCACCGAAGCTTACGTTCTATAGTTCACCAAGAAAACGGTTCCTCTTGTCAGAGACGCTCTCTCCACTCTCCTTTCGTCTCGTGACGAAGGATCCGATTCGGTTCGGTCCCCGGTTTGGTTCTTGATTTCTTCTGTGTTCCACTGATCCAAGTTGGAAACGAGTTTAACCTTCCTTCTTACATTTTCTTAACGTGTAACGCTGGTTTCTTGGGTATGATGAAGTATCTCCCTAAGAGACATGGCAAGATCGCCTCGAAGCTCGATCTGACAAGCTCCGATCATCAGATTCCCGGTTACGTAAGCTCCGTGCCTTGCAAGGTTTTGCCGCCCGGTCAATTCATTGAAGAGTCCTACGAGGCTTGGGTTGAGATCGGCATTGTTTAGCTACATCTAATAAATTGTGTTCAGAAAATGAGTTGTGCTTTGGTAGAGCAGGTTCGTTGAAAAATGTGAGATATGCATTAAACGAATGGAAAGGATGCTATTGAAAGTTTGAAACTTTAACTGAAAGCAAACAAAAAAAGCATTTAGGTCACATTTTCGTAACCTAAACCAAACCTAATAAAGGGTTTTAATTTTTAAACGGCAATTAAGTGACAATTTCACTAAATATACTCTTTTTTTTTTTTAATATTCATGATTTCTGGATATCTTGTTCCTCATGGAAAGTGGAAACAAAGCACAATATGACTTTGTCTTTATTGTGTTTGGCGCTCATTTGGAAAGAAATATGTCTGAAATATGTGTTTGCCAAAATTAGTTTTTTATAGTTTATTTGGGGGTTTTGTGCAAAAAAAACCTCAAACTATATTATTTTTGCAAAAAAAAACTCTTATCTAAAAAAAATGCAGCGTAAACAATCCATTTTTAAAGTCATTCTCAAAATAAGCCTCCAAGTTATATCGATGATATCATCCAAAAAAATAGCATTTTAAATAGGCCTAGAACTTCGGGTTTTGGTTCGGGTTTTTCGAGTTTCAGGTTTTCAGATTTAGATATACAGAAACCGTTCGGGTTTTTTAAAATTTCAGTTCGGGTTCAGTTCGGGTTTCGGGTTTTTTGAATTTTTTTTTTTGGGTTTTGGGTTTTTCGAGTTTGAGATATAAAAATCGTTTGGATTTTTAGAATTTTGGTTTGGGTTCGGTTCTGTTTTTTTCGGGCGAGTTTGGTTTCGGGTAAAAGTCCCATGCCTAGTTTTAAATGTAAGAAAACTAAATGTAAATCCGAACCGAACCCAAACCAAAATTTTAAAAAATCCAAATTACGGTTTTTATATCTCAAACCCAAAAAATGCAAAACCCAAAAAAATTTAAAAACCCAAAAAAAAAACGAACCGAACCAAAACTTAATAATACCCAAACGGTTTCTATATCTCTAAATCTGAAAACCTGAAACCTGAAAAATTCGACCCGAACCGAAATCCGAAGTCCTATACCTATTTAAAACACTTTTTTTTAATGATGTCATCGATATAACTTGGAGGCTTATTTTGCGAGTGATTTTAAAGGTGGATGGTTTGACTTGCATTTTTTTGAGGTGATGATTTTTCTTGCAAAACTGATATAGTTTAGAGTTTTTTTTCACAAAAATATTGTTTTAGAAGTTTCTTTCTAAAGATTAAAGTACGTAAATCACAAAGCCACAGTTGTTAAAACTTTTATCTTGTAACAATTACATTATTTTTACATATCATCGTTTTCAAATCATATTTTTGAAAGTTTGGCCAATGAAATCAGTTTTTAAAAAAAAATAAACTACATGACAAATAATATATAAGATGATCTTATTTGATAATTACAAATTATTATACTTTAGGATTATTTTCATGATCTAAGATAAATTATAGTTTTACTGTATATGGACCCCGAAATGTCAGGACCGACTCTGCCGAGAAGATTGTCTCCAACCATCTCACATAAAAGTGCCAATCTAAAATCTGTATCGGAAAACGCAATTTAACCTCCAACAACCTCACATTGAAGTACCAATCTTGAAGATAGTATGGGCAAATTTATGAATGCAACTTCTGAGAAGATAATGGACAAGCGATTATTGCAGATTTGCAAATTTTGTTCGTTTGTCCTACTAACGGTTAATGCAGATTTGCAACTTGTGTTGGTTGGTCCTACTAATGATTGCACACAAATGAAGTAACACAATATATGATAATTGTTAACCCTTATTAAAAAAAAAAAAAGATTGAAAATTGTAATTTTCTTGAAGTTGTGTACGTAGATCCAAGTTTCCCTGGTGAAATTGATTGCAAACGAAAGAAGGGCATTAAACATAACTTAGAAAGTAGATTTGTTTGACACCGAATATTTCAGTACCAACATACAAAACCTAACCGAAACCGAACCGGATCTCAACCAACACAAAACAACAGTAAGGGAGCAACAAAGACTCTTAAGTCTCCAAGCCACGTTTTGATCGAGAGGCTTGTTGAGCTAGCTATATAAGATTAAGATCTTTCATCTTTCTATTAGTAATCTCTTCAAAAGTTAATGGCTCTTCCATGATAGCCTTCTCTCCGTCTCCCACTTTAAGCGGATACACGGTGGCATCCGGCGCCGGAAATTGGAACGTGTTTATGAATAGTCTGCTCGCATTTGAGTCCACCACCGCCTGATGGTCAGAAGTCATGAACCTCCCGTTGCTAAGATACTTGAAGAAAACATTCATGTTTAACCAAGTCAAAACAAGAAAGATTAAACAAAAAAAACAAAGGAAAAGTAAGAAAGATTGAGAAAGTCCTAACGTGGCAAATATCACCGAGACTGACAACAAACGCTCCTTCAATGAACGGAACCGTAACCCATGTCTTGCCATTGTCCCTTGTAGTTTTTAAACAACTGACTTGATCTTGGAGCAGGACAGTGATGATTCCATGGTCAGTGTGACGCATCCCGAGGGCTAGGTCAGGCTTAGGGCGTTCCGGGAAGTAATTAATAACTATTTTCTGGTCCATATCAATGCAAGATTTGGTGATTGCATCCTTCTCAAGTCCCATAGCTTCAGACAAAACGTCGAGAACCTTACATGCCAAACCCATCGCCCTCTCGCTGAACTCCCCCGTCACTTTCACCCATCCCTCCGGCGTATCTGGCCACCGTGAGTAGTCTCTCTTCCTCACCGGATAGGATGAATACACTACTACCTCTCTCCAGTCCCTCATCGCCTCTCCCTACCAAATGAAATAAGTTCCATATATTAAACTAGCACGATTAAAAGCTTTTGGGAGAAGTCGGGTTGCGTTACTTACCTGGAGGTGACTAGAGACACTGAAACCGCCTTCCTTACCGCCAGACATGTCGAACCGGAGCTTTTCCGCCAGAGGTAAAACGAAGAATTCGCGAGCAAGGCGAGTCATATCCGCCATCAAATTGGTATCGACGCCATGATCGATAACCTGGAACATGCCCCAATTTTCGCAAGCCTCCACGATCTTACCGCAGATCTCTTCCCTTTTTCCACCAACATCTTCGAATCCGGAGAGAGATATCACCGGAATTTCGTCGCTGAGTTTAGACTCTCCGGAAAATTCAGTCAAAGGTCCTGATGTCATTGATACAAAAGGAACAAAAAAAGAGAGAGATCAACTTAAAATGAGAGGGTGCTAATAAGTGTATTTTAAAATAGACTAACCTAAAGCCAAGTCTCTTCCACTAATGTCGTCGACTTTGGAGAGAGATATCACCGGAATTTCGTTACTAGACTCTTCGGCAAGTTCTGTCGAAGTTGCTGAAGCCATAAATGTATGCCGTGTTACAAAGGAAAAAAGAAAAGAAAAGATACTTCAAATGAGAGGGAGCTACTATCTATTTAAAGAAACTACACTATGTATTTTAACTTGAAAAAGCCAAATATTAAAAAAACTGGAAAATTAATATCTTTATCTTTAAAAAAATTCATTGCATATCCCTTATATATTAAAAGAGAATGCACTGCTGATGTGTCATCACTAGGTTCATTTGAAGTGGTTTTTAAATTAAGACAAAACATATAAGATAATTTACATAGAATGTCATTGGATATTATGACTTTTTAATTAAGGATTAAATGCTACGACGTCCCTAATATAGGATTTAATAAGGAATGAGCTTTTTTTTACTTAATCTGAAAATGTTTGAAATGCACAATTTGCAGACTATAAATAATGTAGGCTATAGAATCGAATACTGATATAAATAATTCAAAATTATTGACACAATTTGTTTTTTCAATATATTGGATTTCTGAACATATATATATATATAAATGAATATATAATAAATTTAATTGTAAACAATTTTTTTCCATATATAATTTCATACAAAATTAGAAATTTATTTTACTGTTCTAAAAAATAATTATTGAATTTTTTTTAAGATTTTCTAATTATACGATAATATCGCCAATAAATATAGTGTCTTATATGGAATTTTTTTTAATTATGAGTAGATTCAAATATATATTATTTTCTATATTAATAATAAATTAACCTATAAATCAGCCATAAATTATCATGTTTTTAGCAATGATTTTATTTAATATATACTAAACTTAACATATATATGTTACCAAATTTGAATCTATTTCACATAATATTATTTTGTTTATAGAAAAGGAAAAAGACAATTATACCATGATTAAAAATATTATATACAATTTTACTAATTTTTTAAAATAATAACAATTTAAATATGAATTATTACGTGTGATTGATATTATAATTTTGAATTGTGATATTATGTGCTTTTTCTTGAAATTAATTAAAAATGAATTATGAAAAATAAATAAAGAAAATACCAATAATTTTTTAAAAAACAATTAACAAATATTTTATTCCGCGTAGGGCGCGGGTTATCACCTAGTATATATAGAATTTAGAGGTGATGAATAACACAAGATTATAAAGAATAACTCT
>OVBJ01002576.1:683-16928 GCA_900406535.1 Noccaea bulbosa
ACCTGAATGCATCATTACTTCTTATGGTTCTCTCAGTATGGTAGCTTTGATGTTCCTCCCATGGAATGAGAATCCTGTCACACATGTTGCTCCCCATAGTCCCGTGGAGAACCTAATGCATGTTTGGCTAAGTATGGGTCCGTCTTGATCATTACATACACTACAAGTATGTTTCTACAATGTGTGGAGGCATAGAGCTACGATTGGGACTCCTTACTTCTTCTGGTTCTCTCAGGATGGTAGCTTTGATGTTCCTACCATGGAATGAGAATCATGTCACACATGTTGCTCCTCATAGTCCCGTGGAGAACCTAATGCATGTTAGGCTATGTATGGGTCTGTCCTGATCATTACATACACTACAATTATGTTTCTACAATGTGTGGAGGCATAGAGCTACGATTGGGACTCCTTAGTTCTTCTGGATCTCTCAGGATGGTAGCTTTGATGTTCCTCCCTTGGAATGAGAATCATATCACACATTTTGCTCCTCATAGTCCCGTGGAGAACCTAATGCATGTTTGGCTAAGTATGGGTCCGTCCTGATCATTACATACACTACAAATATGTTTCTACAATGTGTTTAGGCATAGAGCTACGATTGGGACTCCTTACTTCTTCTGGTTCTCTCAGGATGGTAGCTTTGATATTCCTCCCATGGAATGAGAATCATGTCACACATGTTGCACCTCATAATCTTGTGGAGAACATAATGCATGTTGGCTAAGTATGGGTCCGTCTTGATCATGACATACACTACAAGTATGTTTCTACAATGTGTGGAGGCATAGAGCTACGATTGGGACTCCTTACTTCTTCTGAAACCAGTAAGAACTACAAATCTGCTGAACTCAGTGTCATACTTCCGCACTGACCTCTTTCCCTGAGTCAATGCTATGAACCTCAACTAGAATCTGTCTCGAGCCTCCTGAGGAAAATACTTGGCGTTGAACTCTGCTAGGAATTCGCCCAAGGTCCACACTGCCCTCTGAGTCTCGACAGATCTCCACCAAATATGTGCATCTCCAGTAAGATAATGCACCGCCAGCTCCACATGGTACTCCTCTGGACACCTGACTGAACGGAAGTTCCGTTTCAGTCTCTGCCGCCACTTGTCGGCCTACTCAGGCTCACCTCTGCCCTCAAAGAATGGTGTCCCGATACTCTGCATCTTCCTCATCATCTCTAGATAAGGCGGATGCCCAACAACCGCCTCATTTGGCCCAGCAAAACCTGCACCCTGCTGTACCCCCGCCACAGGAGATACACCCGGAGTCTGCTCTGGAATCGGCTGCGGAAGACGTGCTAAAAGATGCATCAGCAACCCCACAATCAGGTCATGCTGACCCTCAACTGGAGCCGTACTCCCACCCTGGGCAGCCCCAACTCCCGCGCCACCACCGACGCCCGCACTGGCCTCACCCGCCAAAGAAACGGACTGAGTCACTCATGCAGTCGCCACAATAGGCACTGCACTCTCTCTCGAGTCCGCCTGCGCTCCATGACCACGGCCTCTACTGCGACCTCTACCACGACCTCTATCACCTGTGTCCATCTCGATGCACTACCAAAGCAGAGTAGATGAGCAAACTAGACAAAACACCACAGAAATACAAAACACAACTCACTGCGCAATCACTAGAAGGCCGAGAGGGTGATACTAGACTACTAACTAACTAAACACAATTAATCAATTAAACACATAGTCTAGTTCACCCAGTACTAACAGTCCTAAAACCGTATACGCTCTGATACCAAAATGGAACAACCAATTCTTTTCTTTTTTTTTAAATGGAACAACCTAAAAACGGTTTGTTAGCCAACAAAGAATAAGCATCAGTAACATCCTATCATCCTCTTCATCCTCTTCATCCGTCGGCCTCATTCTGCGATCAAACATTCCTGTTACCTGCATTACATTGGAATAGAGATACATGAATATTTAAGAAATACTCAGTGAGACGATCACCCCGCCTACTGGCCAGTTACGCAAAACACTAGACAACAGCGAATAAACAGCAACACATAAACAACACAGCAACAAACGCAGAACAAATATCTTGTGTCGACCGACACCCCACTGTGTCGCCCGACACGCCCAGCTAGGTGTCGACCGACACACCCAGCTAGGTGTTGACCGACACGCCCAGCTAGATGTCGACCGAAACGCCCAGCTAGGTGTCGACCGACACCCGTCCGACAACTCGAAACCCATAACGATAAACAATGCGAAACAAACGTATAAACACTAAATCAGTGGGATTCAAACCTCTTAAATGATCAATCACTCAAGTAACTCAAGAACAACTCAAGAACACATCGAAATCTCAATAACAAAAAGAACCCCCATGGTTTCACGGACCTACGCTCACACACTCACCTTGAAACGGATTAGAATGGGAAGAACAATAGAGATGATGAAGAACCTCACAATTATCTCCAAATCAAGACAAAAACTCCAAGAATCTCCCAAAAATAGCCTCTCCTTGCCTCTGGAACTTTTCACCACGAAAAGTGTGAAGAAAACGCGGCTGGAGAACTTTTAATCGCGAGAATAGGTTTCCTCGCCCCAAACCGGACAAAACCAGCCGAGTTAAATCCAATCGGTGAATTTTACAATAACTGGTATCGATCGACACCCTCGTGTCGGTCGACACCACTCGACCAAACCAACAATCCACGCGACAATCAAATTGAACAGGGATCGATTCGCGAAAACTGGTCGGTGTCTACCGACATCCTGCCTATGTCGCTCGACACCACACCAAAAACTCTCTTTTAGGTTTACGGATGTTACACCATAAGCTTTGCATTCCATTATGACACCACTAAATATAGTACGGATATACTAGAAGTATTTCTGAACAGGTATACGTGATCAAAATTAATTAAACGTAATAATTTAGACAACTTAATCTAAGCCGTTGATCGTGAAGATAACTCTAGAGGTCTTCTTCTTATTAGCTAGTGTAAAATTGTGGTCTTTCACAACTTTTAGCTCGTCAACGTTATCCAGATATCCTATAAGGTCTAAGATAATTGAATAGCATCGTTAAGCTGGCGGTGAATGATTCCAGAAATGAAACAACCAAGCTTTTTTTTTTTTTTAATGCGGAAGTTCTCGAAAGAAATCAATAATATTAAATCAAATAATGAATTCAACAAATGAACCAATAAAACCAATAACCAATAAATAAATAAACTCTAGCAACCTAAACACCAGGTTTGCTACNGGGAAGAACATTTTTGTTACCTGCATCACATTGGAATAAAGATGCGTAAGTATTATCATAAATACTTAGTGAGTGGATCATCCTGCCTACAGGCCATGTACGTTAACACTAGATAATACATCAAGCATCAACAACAAACAACAACAGTAATGAAAAACAACAACCATCTCGCACAACAACAATAGTGTCGATCGACACACCCCTGTGTCGATCGTCACCCCAGGTTCGGTGTNCACTGCCCCGCGACCCAGAACTCCTAAAACAATGCAGTTTCACGGCAAACACAAATCTGGGGTTTTCAAGGCCCCAAAATGAATCAAACTCAACCAAAACTCAAGAACACGAAGAACAACTCAAGAACATCAACCACAACTCAGAAAATTCACGAAATCTCCAGTGAAAACGGACCTACAGTCACGCACTCACCTTAACAAGAGTTGAAAGGAAGGAAAGGAGATGAACAAGGAAGAACAACAGCATATCTGCTCCAGAAACTTGGATTTCTCTCCAAAATCGCCTCCTTTTCTCTCTGAAACTCCACTTCTCGAAAACTGAGCTCTGAAAAGCGGCCACAAGGTTTTTGTCACGTTTTCAGGGTTTCCTTCGCCCAAACCGGACAAAACCAGCCGACTTAAATCAAACCGGTGTCTTGGTGTCGGTCGACACCCTCGACCTAACCAACTTAATTTCCAAATCGATCGACTTAAACCAGAAATCAACCCGATAACCGGTGTGGATCGACACCACCTTTGTGTCGATCGACACCACCTTTTGTGTCGATCGACACTAGCAATTTAAAAGCTTTTTACACATTTTCCTCGAAGTGTTTGAACCTTAGACCGATTGTACAACAATCAAACAAGAACATGTACAATCAATCCTAAATTCACACCCCAAAGACCATATGTAATCCACTCCTGAATCCCTAATGTCGTCTGATACCACTTTTAAAACAACTTTTTGGTTCACAGATGTTACAAGAAATATCAATATGAATTCAGTTTTAATGAAAATATGTTATATGTACACCAAGATCTCGAGATTTATTTAATTACCTATTGGATGATGAGAGCTGAACACGCTATTATTTATATCTGTGTAGTCCTTGAAATTCATGTAGTGGTCTTGATGAATACCACCAGAATTTTGAATATGTGTATCCTCCGTGAAGATGACGGTATACTCATTCTCAATGAAAAGTTCTGGAGGTGGTGTTAACTCGACGACGAATCTAGATATTATTTTTCAGTGGCCCTCGTGTACATTGAAATCGAAATCATCATAAAGGCCAATCTTAAGACTGGCCTTAGCAGGTATTTTTTCATCCTTCTGATATATCCATAATTTGCATGATTTGACCTAGTATTTATTTATGTTTTTAAAGGTTTTCAACAAGGTTTTGTACCTTTAGAGGGAGTTTTCTTGTATATGTTGGTTTTGGAGTCTTAACAGGTTAAAACATCAAAAGGACTCAAAAGGGAGCAAAAGAGCCTCAAACCATGATCCATGCAAGTTTCCAAGACAAGAGCCTCAACAAAACTCCATTTGTCCAATTCTCGCATTTGGACAGAACCGGAGAGTCCGAAAAATAGCCACGGCCGGAGGTCTTTCCGATGTCCAAAAATCATGATCTTGGTTTTACTGGATAGATATTTGAGTCATGCATCGCGGCAAAGTGGAATGGAGTCGTTTGGAGTAAGCATGCGGTTTAGGAATAGTTTCTCCTGAGACGTGCCCGCCAGGCGAGAAGTTGAAGCACGTGGAGGATAAGCACAGCTCAATGTCAAGACTTTCGTGGGATGGACCTTGGCTTTACTTTACACAAACCCAGCTTTCTTTTGATGCTTTCCTCGGCCTTAACTCGGCCCATCCGCATCATGAAAGAAAGAGTCCAGCACATCGGAAACTTTCCATTTCCGGCACTTCACAAACCTAGCGACTTCTCGACCTATATATACAGGTTTTTAGACTCAAAGAAAGGGAGTCTAAGGAGTGTCTAGGGTTGGCCGTCAAAGAGCTTCAGAAGAGAGGTGCCACTCAAGACACTTAGCAGAAAACCTTGTTCTATTTTCATTATTGTTCTTTGTTAAGCTTTGTTCTCGAGATATCAAATTATCATGGGAGATTCGACTTGTTTCTTCAATAGAGAAGCCTTTCTATCCCCGTTATCTCTTACTTATGCTTATGATTATACTTTCAATCATGCTTTTCTTGCTTGTTTGCATCATGGCCGAGTAGATCTCTTGGTTAGGCCGAGGAGATCTATGGTGGCTGTGATGGTTTGATTGAGTTGCGATTTAAATGTGATTTTAACTTGTGGATCTTCACCTTTACTTGAACATAACGCATGAATACTTTACCATACATCTAGTGCTTGAAGATGTTGTGCTGGAAATCGGAGAAAGGCATGTCCCCACCGACTTTCACATCATGGTATGGGAAGGCTGAAAGAGGAATGAGCTGATTCTTGGAACCCTATTCCTAGCTACAGCCGGAGCAATTATCAACTACGTGAAAAATCAACTCACACTTAGTCATGTCCGGCAAGATGTCTTCTTCCCAAGCATCAACTTCAAACAAGCCCCAAGTGTAGTCAAACTACCACCATAAAGAGCCACTATCATGCCAAGGAAAGAAGCCAAGCTGCCTAGAAGCACCAAGAAGGGTGAGCCCTATCAAAACCGAAGGAAGGGACGAAGACGTTAAAGCCGAAGCATGGAAATGTCTTCAAGGAGGTTCATTCAGTCTTGTCACCAGCCTTTAATGATCATGGAGCTAAAGAAGAGCCTGACGGTGCGCCTAAATCCTTTGCCAGCATAAGAGTCCTTCTTCCCAAAGGCCCGGACCCCAAAGATGAGCAAACCGCAAAGGAAAGACTCGAAAAAACCTTAAAACTTTTTCCGAGAGCTTTGATCTTCAAGGACGACAAGGATGATGATCATGGCGAGCCCAAAACATGAGCCACCTGAACCAGAGTGTGAAGACACCAAAGGGATCCCAAGCCCTTTGGCCGATTACATCCGCACCTAAACCAAAAAAAGGGAGTCTAGCTTGATATATCCATAATTTTCATGATTTTACCTAGTATTTATTTATGTTTTTAAAGGTTTTCAACAAGGTTTTGTACCTTTAGAGGTAGTTTTCTTTTATATGTTGGTCTTGGAGTCTTAACAGGTTAAAACATCAAAAAGGACTCAAAAATGAGCAAAAGAGCCTCAAACCTTGATCCATGCACGTTTCCAAGACAAGAGCCTCAACAAAACTCCATTTGTCCAATTCTCGCATTTGGACAGAACCGGAGTGTCCGAAAGATAGCCACGGCCGGAGGTCTTCCCGACGTCTAAAAATCATGATCTTGATTTTTATGGATAGATACTTGAGTCATGCATCGCGACGAAGTGGAATGGAGTCGTTTGGAATAAGCATGCCGTCTAGGAATATCTTCTCCTGAGACGTGCCCGCCAGGCGAGAAGATGAAGCACGTGGAGGATAAGCACAGCCCAATGTCAAGAATTTCGTGGGATGGACCTTGGCTTTACTTAACACAAACCTAGCTTGCTTTTGGCGCTTTCCTCGGCCTTAACTCGGCCCATCCGCGTCATGAAAGAAAGAGTCCAGCTCACCAGAAACTTTCCATTTCCAGCACTTCCCAAACCTAGCGACTTCTCGACCTATATATACACGTTTTTAGCCTCAGAGAAAGGGATTCTGAGGAGTGTCTAGGGTTGGCCATCAGAGAGCTTCAGAAGAGAGGCGCCGCTCAATTAGCACAAAACCTTGGTCTATTTTCATTCTTGTTCTTTGTTAAGCTTTGTACTCGAGATTTCAAGTTATCAAGGGAGATTCGACTTGTTTCTTCAATAGAGAAGCCTTTCNTCACCGAAGTGGGTCCAGACTAGCCACGAGGATCAACGGTGTTTAACCTCCCCACGTGTCGGTCCTGTGTCGCCGGCGATGCCCAAATGTAAATTCCCCGGTGGCCAAGCGGTTTTGAACCCGGGTCCGTATTGGGAATTACCTCCCTCAAGAGCTACTGGGATACCATCGCTTGGTTCCCTTTATCTCTTGTTTCTTCAATAGAGAAGCCTTTCTATCCCCTTTATCTCTTACTTATGCTTATGATTATGCTTTCAATCATGCTTTGCTTGCTTGTTTGCATCATGGCTGAATAGATCTCTCGGTTAGGCCGAGGAGATCTATGGTGGCTGTGATGGATTGATTGAGTTGCGATTTAAATGGGATTTGAACTTGTGGATCTTCACCTTTACTTGAACATAACACATGACTACTTTACCGTACATCTAGTTGTCTGATCATAGAGAGATAGAACCACGACAGTGTTGCATCTAGCTCTCAAATCTAGTATATGGTGAGCAATGGGATCATGACCAAAGAAAGCTGAGTCATGGACCATTGTGAAAATTTGAATCTTGCTCATTTTTTATGCATATTTGCAATACTAATGGCCAACGAAAGCTGAGTACATTATGTTGTTTTAAACATAGTGGTTGGAGCCACGAAAGTGGGAAAACCATACACTAGTGATTTATGTTCAAGGCGGATTTCAAACTATATCCCAATGCAACTATCTTTTAATTACATGCTCATATGATTATCCTTTGCCTAACTTTTGTTTCAATTTGCTTACAACCTCATCTAAACTTTGTTTTTGTTTTCTTTCTTATTTTTAGGTTTTAATCACTCTCCACAACAATATTCTTGTTCTACCTTGTTTTCAATCTCCAAAGGTGTTAAGTGGGAACTCTTCCTCCTTGTATTCGACCCCGACTACAACAAGGCTATGCACTTTCAGCTCTTCTAGTTGGGTTATAAATTGTAAAAACCTTGGAGCAATCCAACCGGACATCACCTTTTCATTTAACAAATAAGGATTGACTTAATTAAGATTCTAAGCTAGGTCTCACATATTATAGATAATACACTTAAGATGATCATGTTAAAAATTACCACTGAAATAGGTAACTTACATATTCATCGACTAACAGAAAACGCAAGATGTCTCCACCACCATTTATCATCTCGCTCCACTTTTTCAACACCTTGACTCTTATTGTCCAATCATTTATGTGAGGAGAAATCTGCGAGATTCTTGAAATATTTGCCACTCCGGAAAATTTAGTCCCTGTAAAGTTTCATTTTGTTTGATGGATTTCCTGTATTTATCAATGTTGTTTAACCCGGACCGGACCGGAGGTCCGACCGGGTCGGACCACGAACCGGGGGAAGGAGCATGATGGGTTACTATTAAAAACCGGAGGTAGTTGAACCAGATTCGACCGGATAAAAACCGGAAATCGGCGAACCAGTGAACCGGATTAATCCGGGTTTACTAATAATTGACGTCTACGTCTACGCAATGTTAGGTTTTTATTCTTTTGTGTTTCTTAACTATTTTTGAAGTGCTTGGCTCTGCAACCCAACGCCGCTGGATCAATTCAAGGTATTGCTTCTGAATTTCACTTCCCTAGTTCTCTCTTATTTTGTACTATAACTTTGTTTCATCAAGATAATTGCCAATGAAAAGTAAATTTTGCAGTGTATTCAACAATGGATGAGGATGATTCAAGAGTTCCACATTCACCAGGTACAAATACAGAACATCAGTTACCCTCACAACGCTCTGTTCGTCAAAAGCATGATCCAGCGTGGGCATATGTCACTCAAACTTTGGATTCACATGGAAAAAGTACACTTACATGTGACTTTTCTAATAAGAAAAATCATGGACGTGGAATCAATAGAATGAAACAACACTTGGCTGGAGTGAAAGGAAATACAAATGCATGCAAAAAGGTCCCATCAGAAGTTCACCACTCAATGGGAATTTCTCTGAAAGAAAATGATGATAAGGCGAAGGAGAAAAGTGGAGTGAATAATACTAGGCAATTTATTGATTTAGAGGATGGGGAAGGTTCTGGTCCAGGTTTTGTTCCTCTAAGTTAGAAAAGAAGAGCCAGTACCGACATAAACTCCTACTTTAAACGGGGTTTACAAGATCAAGCGCAATCAACCATAAAAGCATGTTTGCAAAGTAAGGAAAAGATTCATGATGCTGATATGGCAGTTGCATTATTTTTCTATGATGTATGTATGCCCATGAATGCTGCGAATTCTAGGTTTTATCAGCCTATGATCAGCAAAATTGCAAGCATGGGTCATGGTTACATAGGGCCTTCATATCATGCTCTACGTGTTGGTTTACTACGTGATGCTAAGCAGCAAGTTTCTTTAATTATTGACTCTTTTAGGAGTACATGGGCTGATACTGGTTGTACTCTGATGGCTGATGGATGGAAAGATACTAGGCAAAGACCTTTAATCAATTTTTTGGTTTACTGTCCTAAGAGGATAACTTTCATCAAATCAGCTAATGCTTCAGGAATATATACAACTGCAGAGAATTTGTGTAACCTATTTTCTGAGGTTGTGGAGATGATTGGCCCCCAAAATGTAGTCCATATGGTGACAGATAGTGCACCTAACTACAAAGCTGGTGGCGAAAGGCTTGCAGAAAGATATCCTACCATATATTGGTCACCATGTGCAGCTCACTGTATTAACTTGATACTAGAAGATGTGGGAGTGCTACCTCAGCTAAAGAAATTAACCAGCTATGCATCAAAGATAACTATCTTCGTGTATAACCATAAGCATATCTTGAACTGGTTGAGAGTACAGGCCGGGTTGGAGAGAGATAATTCGTCACGCGGAAACTCATTTTGCTACAAGTTTCATAGCTTTACAAAGCTTGTATGGGCATGAAGATTACTTGCAGAGTATGGTTGTTGATGAGGAGGTCAGAAAGATATCAAGATATGAAAAAGTAAAACGTGTGAAACAACTTATCTTTGATGAAGACTTTTGGAATGAGTGCTTTATGGTTGTCCATATTATGACTCCATTGACCCGTTTGTTGCGTATTTGTGATTCTGATGAGAAACCATCTTTGCCTTATGTATATGAAGGAATGTATAGGGCATGGTTAGGGATCAAGAATATATTTAAAAAGGAAAAAAATCTCTACAGGCCTTACAATGTTGTTGGTGGGATAAGATGTTGCGCCGTGATATCAATGCTGCAGCTTATTTTTTCAATCCAGCCTTCTTGTATGATAAGAAGAACTTTTGTCAGAAATCTGAGATTAATAGAGGAACGCTAAATATGATTGAAAAGCCTAATGGTGGTTTAAGTGAAGCGATGTTGGTGTCTAGCATTCGCTGCTACAGAGAACGAGAGGGTAGTTTTTCTCGAGATATGGCACTTACTTGTAGCAAAACTACTCGAACTGGTAAGTCATATTGTTATAATGTTATGTTTATGATAATCTTTGGAGCATGTTCATTACTCGACCTGGTAAGTCATGTTGTTGCAACACGCAAAAGGTATGCTTCTCAATAAAACCTTGGAAATAGGGTTATTATTCATATAATTTAATTTCAATCTATGACTTGTCACCAACTATCATATCCAAAAATAGTTAAGCCCATTTAAGTTGTGTGTCCGGGTTCGTTTAAACTGGGCCAAACTATTGCCCAATATAACTTATGAAAACGAAAATTCAGAAATATATTGAGTCCAATTAGATTGATTCACATAAATATTTGTTTCATAAAATTGATGAAAAAATGTTATTACTTTTTAATTATTCTGAATCGTCTATTGTAAAGGGCTTTAATATAATTAAATAGTATCATAGTATACCTAGGTTCAGTATAATGAATTTGTATATTTGAAATGTATCATCCTCATACTTTTTTTATCTTAAATTGTGATAATCAATCTTTTTAAACAGCTAGTTTTGATCTCTTAGAGCAAAAACAATGGACATATTTTGAGGGGTTCTTCTCCCAAAAAATAAATAAAAAATAAAATATTTATGACGTGGCATGCAGATGTGGCGCTGACGTGGAGATACTCAACGTTGTGGATCTCTTCCCGAAGAGGTTTTGGAAACGATTCTCTGACATGTTTCTACACGTGTCACAACCCGATTGGATTTTGTTTTTTTTTTTTTTTTTTTTAAAATANTCATTTTAAAAAAAAAAAATTAAAGAAACCCGTTGTCCATGCTCGTAGTCTTTTAGAACATTCCAATTTAGGAAGCTGGTTTTCTTTTGTTATAGTCAGCTAGAAAAATTATGGGTAAATTAGCTTAGAGCAAATGCATTGGTCATACCTGTTGAATCTCAAAATAGCACAGTAGTGCCAGATAAGAGATGTGGAGTTTAGGAGAGACTATTTTATTAGATTAGCCAAAGTTCAAAGATTACAAAGGGTGATTCGCCTTGGTGACAAGGTTTGCCGAGATCAATACGAAGAGAATAAGATAGAGTTTTTGCCTCTCTGCTCTTAGTGATTGCAGGGTATTTCAGATGGTCTTCAAGGAATGAAGGGTCTTCAATATATAGAGAGAGGGGGTCGGCTTCGCCAAAAATATTATTCTTTTTCTCTTATGGAAATATTCTTCTTAGGTGTTGATCTCTTTCCTTTCTTCTAGGATTTAGCCTTTATCTCAAAATCTTTCATTTTCTTTGAGGAGGTGGAAGTGGAAAACGGGTCGGGCTTACATAATATTATTAATTGTGACGGACTCAATGGAATGTGCTCATTCCGGTATCAACAATAAGTCCCCCCAAGTTTGGCGAGTCAAATGCTGTTTGATCTCGACGAACTTCATGTATAAGAGATGAGCTCAAGAACTATTAATAACAATTATGCCGTGCCGATTTTAGCTCATTTTCGATGCGATGTTGCGTTATTGACTTTAGATTTGTACCGTCTCGTTAAAACCTTAATATGAAAAACCCCTATGGGATAAAAACCATAAAAAGGGAAAAGAGTACATTGACGTAATCTTATCCACTAGTAGAATGTGCTTTCAACAATTTCTCTCGGACTTGACGTTAGCTCGTCAAGGAGAATAGATTGCCGTGATGATTTTTCTTGACATCAGCTCGTCAAGGAGCATCAATCGTGCATCTTGGACTTGACATTGTCGCGTCAAGGAGGATCAATTGTTCATCTCGTACTTGACAACAGCTCGTCAAGTTGAATTCATCCCGGATTTGACATCGGCTCGTCAAGGAGAATTCATCTCAGACATGAGAGCAGCTCGTCAAGGAGAATTCATCTCGAACTTGACGGCGGCTCGTCAAGGAGGTAGCGATTTCGTCGAATGCTTTCGATCTCACTTCGAAAAAGGCGTGCCGAAATGGTTTGCAAGATGTCTTCTCAATTTAGAGAGTTACTCCGATTCTTTAGACTGGGTTTGACATGATGTATTCGCCCAAGTGATTGATCACTACTCGAACTCGCTTATAACAAGATCGAGGTCGATCTGGTTTGTCACGAGATCGTTTTTCTTGATCTCGTTTGTGACGAGATCGGGGTCGAGCTCGTTTGTCACGAGGTCGTTTTTCTCGAACTCGTTTATGACGAGATCGGGGTCGAGCTGGTTTTTCATGAGATAGTTTTTTCTCAAACTCGTTTATCACGATATCGGGGTCGATCTGGTTTGTCACGAGATAGTTCTCGAACTCGTTTATCATGAGTTCGGGGTCGATCTGGTTTGTCACAAGATCGGGGTCGATCTAATTTATCACGGGATCATTTTTTCTCGAAACTCGTTTATCACGAGATCGGGTTCGATCTGGTTTGTCACAAGATTGTTTTTTCTCAAACTCGTTTATGACGAAATCGGGGTCGATCTGGTTTGTCACAAGATCGTTTTTTCTCGAACTCGTTTATTGATATATCATGGTTTTATGGGTTTTTGCCTTGATATAAGTCTTAACTTTAGAGTCTTTTTAGTGTTTTTGGAGTCTTTTCTATTGATTACAGTTCTTAGGTACGTTTGGAGCACAATTGGAGATAATGGAGCTTATTTGGGAGTTTTTACTGGAAAACTAAAGTCATTGCCGCTCACAGAGCTTGGTGTCGATCGACACCACTGCAGGGTGTCGGTCGACACCTCCTTCAGACAGAAATCCTGCGCGAGTTTTCTGAAGACTTGAAGATTTGCAGTTTTGGCCCAAACGTCCATTTATTTACAAGAAGGCCCAAATCGTGTTTTAGGAGAATTTTAGGTTTATAAGCCATTGTTTAGGCTTCTTTCCAATAACAATTCATTATCTTATTTTCTTAGAGACTTAGAGAGAGATTTGTAACAGAGCTTTGGAGAGAGAAATCATACTCCTTTATAGAAGATTTTGAACTCCTTTATCTCTATTCTTATTTCTTTTGAGCAATCTAATTATTTCATGATGTTTGTCTCAATCACCATGTCTGAATAGTTTGCTTGTTAGGTTTAGGGTTTTTCAAAGGTTGAAGAAGAATTGCAATTGCTTAGGATAATCTTTGCAGTTCTTCATCTAGATTGTGTTTATTGCTTATTCTAGCTTAGCTACCTAGAATCTGATCTTAGGATAATTGATAGATGCGAAAGTATTATCGATTTCCCGACATATCTTAGATGAGCAAAATTTCTATCTGCAAAGGAATTTGGTTTAGGAATTTTGTGAACAATTGAACCTACAATTAATGCTTGTCTTTATTGATTGAATTTGCAAAGAAATTTGGAATTCTAGGATTTAGATATAGATAATCTCTGTAACGAAAGTTGGTTGATTTTACATTAGAATTCATGTTCAAGAACGATGCTTAATTAATATCCTATTTATTTTACTCTGCAATTCGGATTCAACCTGCGAATTTCCCAAGGCCTAACCTTTGTCTCATTGATCCCAACTTCGTCATAAATCGATCTACTGCTTTCTTTACTTTTAATTGTTTTTACTTTCATATTTACTCTCTTAGCAATCTTTGAATCTGAGAATTTATTGTGCAACACTTGACGTTTGGAATTCGATACCCTATTTGCTACAACTCGATTGCTGTGCATTTGCAGTGATTAATAGGGAAACATAGACCTATCAAGTTTTTGGCGCCGTTGCCAATCGTCTTTTTCGTTGCCGTTAAATTTTTAGTATTAGAATTTTGTCTAAGTATTTTCTTTTTATTTTGTTACTCACGCTCTATAACTTTCTTTTTGGTGTTTCAGGTGTATGCCTAATCGCAAAACCAGAAGCAACAAGGACAAAGAGCTAGTCAATCTCACAAATTAAGAGCTAGCACACTTAGAGCGCACGAACCGGAAAGCGAAGAAGCCAGTTGAGATGAACAGGCCAATTGTTTTGGTTCGAGATGCTGAAGGCAACCTATTTGATAGAGAGGGAAACAGGCGAAATGAAGAAGGGCAGAAGCTTGATAATAATGGGAATGTGATTATCGAAGCACTTCCAGTTCAGCCTGTCGACAATGCTGCTGTGCAAAACCTTCCAGAAGCTCAACCTGCTGCCATTGGTGCGCAACAGGCTATCCTGAATCGCACACTTGTTGACCACAACAGGCCTGATTTGTTCTATGCTAATCGGTCTGCGATTCGACCTCCTGCATTTCAGAGGAATGACTTTGAGCTGAAGCCTGCATTCTACACTCTTGTGGGTCAGCATCTCTTTCATGGTCTTCCTCATGAACGCCCCATTGATCACATAGAGAGGTTCGAATATCTGGCCAACAGAACCAAGGCCAAAGGAGTCACTAATGACTACCTGGTTCTGCAAGCCATTCCCTTACTCTCTTGCTGGGGATGCAGCTTACTGGTTGAAGCAGTTGCAGCCAGGATCTTTGACTAATTGGGATGACACCAAGAAGGCCTTCTTGAATAATTTCTTTGATGATGCAAGGTCTGAGGAGTTGAGAAACAACATTTCACAGTTTTCTCAAGGACCTACATAGGCATTTAAAGCTTCTTGGGTGAGATTCAGGTCATACCAGAGAGGCGGTCCACACCATGGTTTCACTGAAGTTCAGCTGCTGGGCATTTTCTTCAGAGAAATTGATTGGAGGTTCCAGATGGCTCATGATGCTGCAAGTAATGGTAATTTCAATACCAGATATTCAGATGAAGCTTACCAGCTTATAGAGAACTTGACATCTCGTAATAGTACCAAGAATGCTGATTTTGAGAGAAAGAGGCTTGGTGGAAATTTGGATGGAAGTCAGATTGCTGCAGTAAATGCTAAGCTTGATTCTATGCATAGCCTTCTTATGGGGAAGAAGAAGTCAGTTCAATTTTCTGGGTTTCAAGGACAGAGATGGGGAAAGCAACAAGGATATGGTTCTTCTTACCAGCAACCTTTTCAGAACAGCAACTACACAAGGACTTATGGTTCTTCTTCTTACCAATCTCCTCCTGCACAAGCACCAGATAGTGAGATAAAGTCCATGCTTGAGCAGCTTATAGCAGGCCAACAGAAGATCACAGTGGATTTCAATGGGAAGATGGATGCTATTTATCAAGACTTGCTTGGAAAAATTGATTCTTTGAGCACTCATGTCAAGAAGTTAGATACTCAAGTAGCTCAGAATGCTGAATCTATCAAAAGACAAGAGGGATTTCTTCCTGGAAAGACCACTACCAATCCCAAACATTCTTGTCATGCTGTTATGGTGGAAACATGAGTTAATTTGGTGGATTTTGAAGATATTTCGGGTGGTTTTCGAGCTGTAGAAGTAGCGTCGAGCGACACTACTCAAGAGTGTCGATCGACACCTCCAGAACTGGTGTCGGTCGACACCTCCAGAACTGGTGTCGGTCGACACCAGTGTTCTGCCAGACGAAATTCTGCAAATTTCAGGTTTTGGGGCAAATTTCTGCAAATTACAACACTCGCCAGATCTTCCTGAAACCTCCAAATTAGCTGCAAAAAGAGTCTATAAGCCTAAAATTCCTTACCCTAAGGGTCCTAGGAAATCCAAACAAGAGCTAGAGGATGCTAAGTCCAAAGCAATCATGGATAAGCTTGTGGTTGAGATTCCTCTTGTTGATGCAGTCAACCTTTCACCTCCACTTAAGAGATATGTCAAGAGAATAGTGATAAATGGTGTGAGTCCTGAAGAAGGAGCTTTGCTTACCAGAGACATTAGTGCA
>OVBJ01002577.1:6890-16915 GCA_900406535.1 Noccaea bulbosa
GCCAAGAAAACTAAGATGTTTCGGAAATATCTTGAAAGTATACCTGAGCTTGCGGGTAGATAGGAGAATAAAGACCTGGTCAATCCCGATGATGTTACCGCAGCTGCAGGAGAATAAAGACCTGGTCAATCCCGATGGAATAGCTCAGCCTTTTTCCGTCTCGAATCCAAGTGAAGCTCTTTTGATCCAAAAGCTGAATGATTGAGAATCAGTAGAATTCTAAGAAGAGTCTCCAAAATCATTTGCTTCTAANATACATTATCTTCTTTATAATATTGGTTATAATTGGTTTTCTAAAATTTGGAGGTTATAAGCTAACAATGTTTGAAATTCATATTTTTAGAATTNTAATATTGGTAATATTTGGTTTTGTTTGATTTGGAGGTTATAAGCTAACAAGAAAATTATAAAGTTTGAATTATTTGTTTCCTCTGAAATCTTCCATGTTTTTCAAAATGTTACATTTAGTCATGAGTTTCGGAGACTAAAATCTAACCAACAAAGAAACAAAAGTCAAAAAAATATAAGTTGATTATCTGTGTTGACCAGTTAGAGAAAATACTTATGGTGCAACTCAATTGTATGCTGCCGTATGCTGTTCAAATAAATTGCTAATGTCAACAGTAACCTATTTTAGTGAAGAACCTTAAATGTCATAGTAAAAATAAATTAGTGAAGTGTATTACGGAAATGGTGAAGTGATACATATTGTTCTCGGTAAAGTAATTGTGTTAAAACAAAAACCCTTTATATATGATAGTTTATATAAATTTTTTTAAGAACCGTTTTACAACATAATAAAGAAGACGATATTTAATTTAAATGTATTTTTAAAAAATCGTAAGTTTAGTAAATTACTGGTGACTTGGGTGGGAATGTTTGCTTATTCAAAAAATTTAGTTTTATAGCATGTTGCGGAACCAAAGTTTAAGTTTGCCGCCATGTACAATTAAAAGATTTTTGATAGATAATAATATCGTCGAGAATCTTAAATTTGTTCAGATATGGAACTTTCAAACGAAAAAAGGAATAAGCAAAAAAGCCATTAGAAATTAAGATCAATAGATATTACCTCAATGACACAGACAACCTCCACTATTAACAAGAAATGAAGACATAGATTAGTAGAGAAACATGTATGCCAAAACATTTAACAGTGTTACAAAAATACAAACAATTTACATTATGCTTATGTCTATGTAACTCAAACGTTTTCGTCGTGCAGTTTATTTCATGATGCGGTTTAAAAAAAATGGTGATGACATGGGTAACAAGAACATTAAAACTCCTGCCACAAGGAAGATGAAGGTACAGTCAAGTTATTCTGAAAAGGTAGATCCAAATTCTACTGAGGTAAATGACATCTGTATCTTAGTTTGATGTTATCATCTATCTACTAGGTAAAGGAGAGTATAATCTATTTGTGGTTTGTCATGTACAGATTAAAATTAGTAATGTAAACAAAGTCAATTCTGCGAATGCCACTGCAAAAGAAAATATGCAATCTAAGAGAAAGCGCAATAAAAGCAAGGAGCTAAACAAGGAAGCAATTAGAGAGACGACAAAGTTATACCATTAAAATATCTTTTTAGAAAACTAATTGATGATGTTGAAGGCATACCTAAAGGAACTATCATGTCCAAGATGAAAGATGGAGTCGATACTTATGGAAGACCAGTAAGAAAGACAAAAAATTCATGCATCAAGATAATGAGATCTTGAATATTAAAAATAATTAAATCATGAATTTGTTTATCGGTTTAACCTTAGATGCATTTCTTTTGTTATTTTTACAACATAATTAAGTTATTTATTGTGCAGATGAGCAAACAGGTTTAAGTTCAGTTGTCGAAAACTTACCAAAGAGGAAGAAACAACGTCAAAGGAGAGTACTGCAAGATATCTCAAACTTGCCTGATTGTCCTAGACGAGTTATACAAACTTCTGAAAACCACAATGACAGTTTTCAGAGGTTTCCTGATTATAACCTTGATGAAGAAAATCAATTTCAAGAGAAAGCACATAACTATCCTGATCTTTTAAATTCTGATGAAGGTGAGAGATTAGACAATTTTAAAATATTATATTTGAAAGTGTGATTTATCTATACTTATCAGTTTAACTAGGGGATATCCCGGGCTACGCCCGGGGATTTTGTTGTAAAAAAATTATGGTAAATGTAAAATTTTGTATTTAGCATATAAGTTATTTACATGTTTAAAATGCTCATAAGAGAAGTTCTAAATTGTTAGAAAGTAAAATATATTAATGGCCTACAATCTTTTGTAACACATAAATATAGGTCTTATAGTTAAGAGTTACTGCATTCTTAGTATATATAAAAAAATGGTATGATCTTAACTTCATACTTCGCCAAGAGAAATCTGAACATTTGCCAAGAGAAATCTGAACATTTGTAGATATTTAGCAGCATTATATTGTCATTAGCTTCACATACTCTTATGGCTTAATAACCTTGAAGAAAAAAATAGGTATTTTGCCACATTCAAATTCTAAAATTCTACATGAATATACGTTTTGTTTCTCATCTATCTCAACCGATTTTATTTCCTTTTGCTAAACCTTTAAATTATTTTTCTCCATCTTATCACTATTACATTAGTATGATCACATACATATACTTTTACGTTAGTCACTTTAGATTCAACAAAAATCAATAAAGCAAAATATAATTCAGAATTTTTTTTAAAAACATATGATTAGATGATTTAAGTTTTGAATGGTTGAACACGTACCTCAGTCTTTCCTTTTACTGTAAACCCCTTTATTCTCAAAGACCTCTTCTCTTCATGGCCATCGGTGTTCGCTTCTACCAATTCACTGCTTTCTGGTAATAACTCCTTATTCCAGATTTTATATTCTCTTTATGAACATCAATAAACTAATAAAAATATATGCAGCTACTTGGTGACGATCATGTCTTTAGCTATACGTGGAATTTGACATTAGCAATGGTAGATATCTATTGTGGATTTCTCAAGCAGCCGATTCAAAAGCCATGAATTCTTCTCCTATCTCTATTGGTGATTGGGTAAAGCAATTCCATTTCTAATGCTTACTGAGAAAAAAACTTTGAATTCTCGATCTGTATTTGACAATTTGTGTTTTGCAGGTGCTGTCGGTTCTAGCGTTGGCCTCAGCTTCATCAGCAGCTGGTGTTGTAGATCTTTTGCGATCAGACGAATCCTCTTGTCCTCCAACAATCTGTAATAGAGATCAATTTGCAGCAACATTAGCTTTCTTGACTTGGTTCTTGTCTCTTTCTTCTTCTCTCTTCAATCTCTGGTTACTTCCGTCTCTCACATAGACATAGATAGGTAGCAAACACATAATTGTCTATAGAAACTCAAATCTTTGTATCTTGATAGATTATGAAACATTTTATACAGATATATCTTAACCAAAAATAACAGACAGTTGACTATTTGAGGAGTACTGCATCTTATGGGCGTATGCCTTCGTAAAACTAAAGAAGACATTACATCAGCTTTTACTCATTCACTGTTACATGCTCCAAATGACAAAGCAGAGTTTTCCCAATTGACATACATTCAAAGCTCACCAAGTGAGACTTTTACTAACACTGTTATTCATTAACTTTCTCTACATTTATCATAACCATCTCAGGAAACCAAATATCACAGACATGATCCATAGAGCATAAATTTTGATTGAATAAGTTGAACAGTACGACGCCTTTTGAGTCTCCTTTGGAACTCATGATAATCCACTGTATTAGAGAGGCAAATTTTCCTTCTCTCTGCATGTTGGCTCCTAACAAAACTGCAGAAAGAGGACAGGGATGATTACGCAAACCTCAAAAAGCCAGTGAGGCTTAGAAGACAGGCAAATAAATGTATTAACATTTCGATTCCATACCGTAAAATGTTATAATAATGTTCAAGTATCCGACAGCAAGATGCATAATTGTCATTCAACAATGCTTATAATCTAAGGATCCATTAACATCCATAAAATGTCAAATGGCTTATCAGGAAAGTTATAAATACGAAAGAAACGTGGTTCCAAGTTAATTCTCGTTTAAGTTTCCACAAAGAAGCCATCTTTGTTAAGAAAAATTCAGTAGCAAAGGACTAAGCAATCACCTTAGGCAGTGGAGGATGGAGGAAGCTGAGAGCCTGAGACTGAGCAGTAGAGTCAGATACTATTTCACATAATATAAACCATTAGCTTTCAATCCATACCAAAATCAGAGTCAGAAATCATGCAAATTAGACATCATACAAATGAGATTTTCTTTCACCCAAGATGTAGTCACCCAATGCGTAAGAGTCAGTTTCCTTGTCTTAAGCTCAAATCACTGCAATCCTGACATTTCGATGAGATTCTGTTAGATTTAGTGTGTGAAATTAGTTACCTAATTTTTCTATAAACTCACCGAAAACCAAACTAATGGCAACCCACATTAGCTAGTTAGGTAGCAGATAAGGAATAACCTTTCAGAAAGATGTAACTTCGGCATCACAGCCTGGTTTGTCACCTTTTCCTGCATTTAGCTAAGAGCTGTTAGACAAATCAACAAATTTGTGTACTGAAAGGAATACATCATTATATTCAGAAGCTTACTCCATCTCCTAAGCGGCTTGTTGTGGCTTCTCAATGTTCATATGCAAGACTCAGTGTTTATAATCCCGGAACATATATTGAAAATCCACCTTATTTCTAACCTATTTCGCATAATATAGACCATTAGCTATCAGTCCAAACAAAAATCAGAGTCATAAATCATACAAATTAGCCAGCTAGAACAAACAACGTGGAAGGGTTTAATAGCGGAAAACATTAGGGCAAGGAAAAAGAGAGGAAACTTGCATCTATTCTAAATACAGTGAGGAAAATAAAAACTTATAATCTTTACTAATTGAAAGCATCTATTATAATGCCACAATTTCGTTGGTTTTTATATATCTAGCCATGTAAACTCGACTGCAAGAGTAAGGAACAACAATAAATATCCTAAAGCACAATTATATACTTAGATTCAGCTTCACCGTGTAGTTCAAAATCACAAGGAAAAGGAGACATATTGATGGTAAAATCTGAAACCTACATTTAACAATCTTTGCAGCTACAGCCCAAAAGATCATCGGAAAATGGTGTATACCAAAATGACTCACACTCATCGAGCCTTTCAGATACCAATTCTCTAGATTTCTCCAATCATAAAAAGTTTTACTTTTGAGTCCCAAGATGCATCAACAGATCCAATTTCGGTATCTCAAATGATCCAGTGGCAACGACAAGCTTACCAGTTACCAGTCTTCTTGTGCGGGATTTCGTGTTGTAAGCAATACCTATATAGCAATTCCTCTCTCTTCTACATAACTCGGCCTGATCAAAATCCAAAAATTAACATTTCACATACTGAATCATTAGGAGTTTTAGTCTATTTCATCGATTGAAGTACCTTGAGAGAGTTTGGTGGATAATAGATTCTGGCGTGGACGATCTCGCTGTTGCGGGAACTCGTACGGGGCCGAACGTAGAGGCGGAGTCGAGGATCACCAAACGGCGTCTGAGCTCACCCGCCCCCGCCCAACCAACAACTCCGGCGCCGATCACGACTGTGTCAACCCTCTCTTTAGCCGCCGTTTCAGCTCCGCTGTTTACTCCTCTCACGGTTCTTCTTCTGCTGTTAATTGCGTCATCGTTGACCAGTTTCCAGGTCGGTTTTGGATTTCCCGATGACAATCTCGTCCATCATCTACCGAGGGAAGCAAGCATCTTCGTTGTATAGCATCTGAAGATCTAAAAAGTGGTTAAGAAAGAAGAAGTGGAGAGGAAGAGATGACTAAAAGAATAATTGAAGGAGGAAAGAGGAAGGACGGTTATGGACGATTAGAAACAATTGAAGGTGGTGGTGAGGTGAATCGTTTTGTCTTACATATTTTTTGAAGAAGAGCGGCTAAGAAGAAGAGGAACAGTTTTCTGGGCTCAGATTTTTTAATATTGGGCTTACATGAAATAGGTGGGGTGAAATTTTGACGTGGAAAGATAATTGGCTTTTTTTTCTTCGATAGTAATAATAAAAAAAGAGATGGGGACCACACTGACGTGGCAACTTGAGGGAAGAAGTTTGAGAGCGCTGATGTGGACATCCCTTTCAATTAGTAAAAGATTGTTGGAACAGATGATGAAGGGGATTACGAACATATCTTCCAATGCAGTAGCCCAGATAGTACAGACACAGAAGATGCTGCTTATGAATAAAACCAACTCTCTCCATTTTTTCACCAAGAAACGCATATCTCCGAACAAGAACATCCTTCCATTGAAAAAATAGTTCCAACAGTTCCAGAGAGCGTGGTTACTCAAGAAACCTTTCAACCATCTCCAAATCCAAAAAAACAAAATAGAGTGAGAATGGTGAAAACCAAAGTACCCGAGAAGATTGGTAAGCATATCAACAACAAAATGTTTAACACATAATGCAATGGAGAACTTTATTAAGAATGAAACATGATTTCATCGTTTTATGTGTTTTGCAGTATACAATGACGAGGGTAATATGACTTACTCATGCGTTCATTGTGGTGCTAAATTTTGGTACGGAGAACGCATCAACAGAAAAAGAAAGTCTCGGAATCCAACATTCACCCTATGTTGTATGCAGGGCCAAGTGCAGTTGCCCTTGCTAAAGGATCCTCTTCCTCTTATTAACAAGTTGTTGTTTTCTGATAATGATTCAAGCAGGCATTATCAAAAACATAGTAGGCCGTACAATATGTTGTTTTCCATGACTTCTCTCGGCGGTAAAGTTGATCATTCTATCAAAAAAGGGAAGGGTCCAAAAATGTTTCAGCTTCATGGGGAAAACTACCACCTAATGGGGAGTATGATTCCAAAACCCGGTGATTATGCAAAATTCTATCAGATGTATATAGTTGATTCGGAAAATGAATTGGACAACAGATTAAATTTTCTCAGGTAATAATTTCAATATTTATAAGTTGTAAAGCAATTGTTATATAATTGAAAATAGACTACCATTTTTTCTTTTGGAATTCCGTTTCAGTAAGGGGAAAAACTCAACCAAACCAAACAAGAGGAATAAATTAAGGAAGGACATCATTGAAGCATTGACCAAGATGATTGATGATGTGAACCCCTATGTTCAGAAGTTCGGGACTGCAAGAGAAAGATTTAACACTGATCCTGATGAGAGTTTTCATATGAGGATAATTAGTGACCGTCAAACAGATGGTAGAACTTACAATGTTCCAACTGCATCTGAGGTTGCTGCAATTATCCCCGGAGATTTCAATTTAGAAATGGGTACCAGACAGGATATAGTTCTTGAGAAACAATCCGGTATGTTGCGTATGTTGCGACGGATAAGCGAAATACATCCTGCCTATATACCACTACAATATCCTCTTGCGTTTCCTTATGGAGAATATGGTTTCAGACTTGGAATTAAGAAAGGTAATGCAGAAGCTTCGAAGAAAACCAAAAAGGAAAACATCAGCATGCGACAGTTTTTTGCGTTTCGTCTAATGGAAAGACCAAACGAGTCAAAACACTTGCTGCATTCAAGGAGGTTGTTTCAGCAATTTCTGGTTGATACCTACACTATGATAGAATCTAACAGATTGTCATATTTGAGATTGAACCAGACAAGTTTGAGGTCTGATAGTTACGACTCTATTAAGCAAGCTGAAGACAAAGGTGTTATTGAAATGGATGAACAAGGTAATAAATTTTTGTTACCTGCGAGTTTCACGGGTGGAACAAGATACATGAGGGAGTTGTATTTTGACGCCATGGCCATTTGTAGACATTTTGGATTTCCAGATCTGTTCATTACTTTTACATGCAATCCTAAATGGCCAGAACTCACAAGGAAGCTCAAGGATACCCGGCTAAGTCCTACTGATAGACCTGAACTTATTAGCAGGGTCTATGAGACGAAACTTCTATATCTGATGGAAGATCTAACTGTCAAAAAAATCTTAGGGAAAACCGTTGCCTGTAAGTACACTAAAGACTTTCTCTTATCTTAGATTTTCGCTCTTTCTATACCTATTCATCCATTCTGATTATTTAATTATGTGAAATGATTATTAATGCAGCTATGTACACCATAGAATTTCAAAAATGAGGTTTGCCACATGCACACATTCTCTTATTCATGGACCAAAAGTCAAAGTTCCAAACAACAGATGCTATTGACAAGATCATATCAGCTGAAATACCAGATAGAGTAAAAAAATCCAGAGTTGTATGAGGTTGTTAGAGATATGATGATCCATGGACCCTGTGGGCACGCCAACCCCAATTCACCGTGTATGAGCAATGGAAAATGTACGAAGTCCTTCCCGAAGCCTCATGCAGAAAAGACTACAATCAATCGAGAAGGATTTCCAGTATATAGGAGACGTGATCAGCGTGATGTTTTTGTCGAGAAAAACGGTTTTAAATGCGACAACAGATACGTAATTCCATACAACGAAACCCTTTCTGTCCGTTATAGAGCACACATCAACATTGAGTGGTGTAACCAGACAGGGGATGTCAAATATTTATTTAAGTATATCAACAAGGGAGCTGATCGTGTTACTGTTGTCGTTGAGTCAGATGAGGAAGCTAGAAATAACTCACAAGGAAGACATAAGGATGTTAATGGAGATGCTAATAGTCGAGCAAATGATGAAGGTGTTGGTGCAGAGAAGACCGTTTCTAAAGAAAAAAGGAATGAGATAAAGGACTACTTTGATTGCCGGTATGCCTTAGATATTATTTTGGAGTTTCCATTAGTATATAAGAGTATGTTTATCCGTGCTGACAGTTGATAAAAATTTCAGGTACATATCACCCTCTGAAGCTGTTTGGAGGACATTCAATTACCCGATTCACCATAGGTCTGTGTCCGTGGAGAAACTAACATTCCATCTTGAAGGCAAACAGTTGGTTATTTTTAGAGGCATAGATAAAGTTGAAAAGGTGGTAACACGGAAACTAATAGAGAAGACGATGATGCTGGCTTGGTTTGAACTAAACAGGGTTTGTGAATTTGCTAGAACGCTTACCTATGTTCAGATTCCAAATTTTTTTACCTACGTTGCAAGAGAGAAACGTTGGAAACCCAGACAGAAAGGCTTTAGCATAGAAAGAATAAATTACGCACCAAGGAAGATTGAAGATGCTTATTATTTGAGAATGTTGTTAAACGTGGTAAGAGGTCCAAGAACATTTAACGAGATCAAGACGTATAATGGCGTGTTGTACCCTTCATTCAAAGATGCCTGTTACGTTAGGGGCCTGCTGGAGGATGACCAAGAGTATATCGATGATATTTGCAGACGAAGCTTCACATGTCCTTCATCACATCTTCGCCAGTTGTTTGTCATCATGCTTAATTCAGATAGTCTGATTTCTCCAGAGTTAGTTTGGAATTCGTGTTGGAAAGAACTTTCAGACGACATCGAGTTAAATAGAAGACGGGATCTTAATAGACCAGGTACAAGGTTTTTACTCTTTATTTTCTTAAACTTTGATATTATAAAATCATCGGCCTTTTAATAAGATACGACTGTGATCTCTCACAGAACTTACGCTAAACGATGAAGAAAAAAGGGAATATGCTCTTCAGGATATTGTAAAGATAGTAAAAAGGAATGGCGGTGACTGGAAACGTTTTAAAACTATGCCGCAACCACAGGAAGTCCCTTCAGAAGTTATCGACAATGTTTTAATTGTTGACGAAAAGAGTTATGATAAAAAGGAACAGAAAGCAAATCACGACAGGGACTTTGGAAAACTCACCCCGGAACAGAAGAAAGTATATGACGAAATAATTGGTTCTGTTATGGCTAGAAAAGGAGGAGTGTTCTTTGTTTATGGCTTTGGTGGAACAGGAAAACCATTTTTATGGAGAATATTTTCATCTGCAATTAGATACATGGGAGAGATTGTGCTCAATGTAGCTTCATGTGGTATAGCATCACTACTATTACAAGGAGGCCGTACAGCTCATTCCAGGT
>OVBJ01002578.1:0-16907 GCA_900406535.1 Noccaea bulbosa
AAGTGTTACAAACATAATATAACATTGTCAATAAAATTTTGGAATTTTTTTAAAAAAAAATTTGGAACCAAATAAAAGATTTTATGGATGGAGGAAGAAAATATTAACAACCCACACAAAAGTTGTTAACATAGGATTGTGTGAAAATTATTAATAAAAAATGTGTTAGAACCAAANTGTTAGAACCAAATTTTGGTTTTAGGGATGGAGATGGTCTAAGGGTTATTTTGGTAAGTATTGACGGCAAATTGTTTTCTCTCTCTGGAGCATGAAACCCTCTTGCTAAAAAACTAAATACACCCAAAAAATTGGCTACTGAGTGCAAATACTCTATATTTTACTCAACGATTTACCTTTCGTCTCAAAACATAAATAAATAAATAAAGAAACTATTAAAATTATCTGTGTTTGGACTTCATTCCACAATCAAAATTGCAAGCAGCTACAGATTTTAGCATATCAAACCTTTCTTTAACACATTCTCTCTTCCTCTCACTCTCTTTTCTCTTTCTAGCACAAACACTTGAATGCCTTTTTTCCTTTTCTTTTTTTTACCTCACGGTAACTTTCGCCGCTCAGCTCGGTGTCCCATCCTCTGCTTCTTCCTCGGCTTCTTCCACAATCTCTGGAGTGCTTAACAAAGGGATCGGACTGTTACCGCGTTCACTAGTCGAGCTACTGCTATTGATCACTTCGCTTTCCGTTGGCTTCAGAGAGTCTGTAGGGAGTGGTGTATAAGCAGGAGCGGTAAGTGAATGCTCTTCTGAATGTCTCGGCTTGTTCAGAGCTTGACAATGAGGACAGTAGTAAGTAGTGTACAGGAAGTCCTCTTTCCGGGTGAGTCCTGGCATGATGAGAGACATGTATATTGTAAGGTTAACAACATTGCAACTCAGGGTGTAGACAATAAAGACAAAAGACAAAGATCATGGCTCGCTCGCTCACCGTTATGCATATGGCAGTTTCCACAGATGAGTGCATATGACTGAGTTGGATCTTCACCCACAAGGAGAGCCGCAATGCGTGAGATCCAGCTACCATCATGAGCAGCGTATCCCTGTGGATTGTAATGTTCAAACACCCTCTGCTGGTTTTGCTCTGCATCGCTGAGTCTTTCGCTTGATCCAGAATGGTTAGAGTCGTTATCAGAATGATCGGTTGAAGTGGTCCCAGCAGTGTTGCGTTTTGTGTTTGGTTGCCTTCGGTTTCTGAGACCTTGTGAGTGTTTGACTTCCATGTCCTTGCTCTTGCCTGTGGAGTGGTCAAGTTGGGATTCGTCTTGTACAAATACTTTCAAACCTGAATCAGCACCCAACTTAGATGCCAGGATAGTTGCGGCAGCCGCCCTTGCAGCTGGGTCAGGGTCAAACCTCTGATACAAAATAGCTCTCAAGTTAAAACTAGTTCAAATTGCAGTAGTGACAACAAGCATCCATTGAGATATATCGGCATTTCATTTCCCTTTCAAGGTCCTGAACACCTGAACATATTGCAAGTCTACGCTACTAAGAACAAGAAGTAATTCCAGAACTCACAAGTGCAGGTCTCCAATTAAGACGACTTAAGACACTTATGACACTGAATTTCAAACTATAACACTGAAGTTTAGATTCATAACGACGCTTATATCCAAAACAACAATTTAACAATTTCCCCCTAACATAGAGCCACTAATTTGACAGTTAATAAAGCTAGTGCAGCTTGAAAATGGGTGACAAAGAGCCGTAAAGGGTTGATCTTTCTTAAGAGAGAGGAAACTGAAACAGAAAAGAGAGACTCTCAACAAGGATACTCTATTTCTAACGGCTCATTGCTAAGTTCATATTTCAAGACATCTCCTAATGCAGCCAAGTTTAAGGATAAGTTGCAATATAAAGAGAAGAAAAAAAAAAAAAAAAAAAATCTTATCCCACGAAAAAGCTAGAGGTGACAGATAACCTATCGCCATCATTAGGTACTCTCTTTCTTTCTCTCTCTCTCTCTTTCTCTCTATCAGATAATTATGTGGTAATCGCCTAACCTACCAGAAGTTACTAAAGTAATGCAAGCAAGAACTAACAGGAGTACGCATCAAAACATGACAATGGACATAATCAAATTCCCCAGAATCTGAAGTGCAGTTTTGTGAACTAGAATTGTATCTTACACGAATAATATCGAGTGTAGTGAGATAATTGGTCTTCTCTTTCAACTCATTCATCTTCCCCAGCCTCTCAGCTTGAAGCTTTTCCAAAGTACTTTGATCTCTGCGGTCACCTAAACCAAACCAAACCAATTCCACACAAAAACACACGATTCAGACACTAAAAGCCTAAGAAAAAATTTCAACATTTAACATGAAAAAGAGCATATAAAAGAGGAAGACTCACACATCCTCGTGAAGCTAACGAGTGAAGAATATGCAAGAGAAGCAATCGCAGGTAAAAGAAACATCGGCAAGATCCTGAAACTCCTTAGTTTCCAATCCAAATCCTCATCTCTAGTCGTCATGATTGCATAACTCACTGCAATTACCTGAGAGTAGAAAGAGAAACTATTCATATCAATATCAGTTAATCAACAAAATACAAAAAAAATTGAAGAGCTGACCTCAAAGAAGACAGAGAAAGCGATGAGATTTCTGATGAAATTCCTCCTTGTAATCGATCTACGATTCATCCGGGAACGAACAGTCGCTTCTCCCTTTGAGATGTCATTAAGTCTCTTCTCGAAATCGTCTCCTTTAACCCTAAACAACACATTCCAAATCCGCGAGAACAAACCCTGACTCTTCTTCTCCTTCTTATTCTTCTCGCCGCCGTCGCCGGAAGCAGCCGATTGTACAACGGCGGAATCGTTCTGCTCCCGGCTCTCAACCACCGGTCCTTCGTGCTCCTTCTCTACCACCGACATTTTCCAAATCCTCCGATAAACTTTACACCACCACTCGAAAATAACCAAAACTACAGAATTTCGATCGACTTAAACTACGATTCTTCTTCCCTCGGGGATCGAAGAATCGTCAAGTTGCGGAATTCTCCTGATCTGGAATTCTCTGGAGAAGGAGACTTCGAATATCGTGAAGAAGGGGACGAGGCTAAATACGATGCTTCGCCTCTCCGCCAAAGTTTTTCTTCACCCCTTGGAGTAAGTAATGGGGAAATTGCCGAAAACAAGAAAAACTTGTGATCTTTAAATCTCTTGTTTAGGGATAATTTAATAATTAATTAGGGTTTTATGCATATTCTGTTAAATTTTATTTAAACTATATGCATTACTAAATTTTTCTTTTATAATGGAGATATATAAATTTAGATAATTTTTTGAGGTATGAAAATATCAGAATGATAGAAAGAATGTAAACTTTTGCGCCAAAAAGTATGTATATTTTTGTAATATTGGAAAAAAGTTTGAATTTTCTCTTAATATCCAATGGTATTTAATTAACAATTTAGATATAGAAGTTTGAATTTGCATAAATCTTTGGAAACTTCTTTTGTGGAATTGGAAAGGATTTTGTTAAAATTTACTACTTACACATCTCAATCCATAACAAAACTTTATAATCTTAAAACAAAATTTTCGTCAAATATTATATATGTCAACCGAGTAGAAATTATACTAGCTAATAAAATTAGTGTCGTTAACAATGTCAGATATTTTCTCTGTGGAAGTTGGAACACTGGAAGAACATATATAAGAACATACTAATTATATCAAATATTCAAACTTTTTCTTCATTTTCTCTCCTTTAAATTTTACACATTAGAGAATGAACAAAAACATAAACTTTACAATCAAATACGCGTTTTTGTTTTCTCCAACTACAATTCAATACGTGTTTAGTTGTATCCATCCACTTCCTTCCTATAATTCTGATTATTGCACACGTATTCATCATATTTTTATTGTTCTATAAACCCGACATAACAACACGTTCTCTCAACAATTATACTAGTATTTACTATTATGTTCTCTATAGCCAATGAAAGCTATATATTTGTTTTGTATGTACAACAGTTCTTTCTCTAAAACCTTTTGATTTTCTTATACAGTTTTTTGTATTCTTTCTGTGCTAAGAGAATCCTAAAGGCCGGTCCAATATGAACTTCCTTAGGAGTTATGAACTGTAGGCAAAGATATTCATACCAAACCTGTAAACCAACGTGAATGTTGTTTAAATTTGACTATATGTTTTCTCTATATTTTGTTTTACTACTATTTACCTTTCTGGAATCGCCACATCTCCAAAAAAGTACTTGTATTGGTGAAATAAGGGTGAACTTCGGAAGGCTTACTCAATGGGAAAAACATTAGAAACCTGCAAATATCAGAAATTAAATCGTAAAAGTTTGTCTGTCACAAAGAGCAAAAGAGGTTTAATGCTAATAATATTACCATCCGAACAAGTTAAATGTGAAAAAATTCTGATTAACCACCCGTTTAACAAACCTATACGGCTGCTTATGAAGCAGTTGTAATGAAGAATGAAGCCAATGTTTAAAAACCTTCAATCTCAGCTTTAAGGAATATGGCACTGTAGAGTCTTGTCTACTCAAAACGTCAACGGTTTGTTTCAGTGTTCTGTCAGTATATCAATTTACATTTTTGGAAGCAGTTTTTGATCCTCATCAATTTGCATGGTCCCTACTTTTGTTTTTTCTTCTTCTAAGGATTGCATGCAATGTTTGTTGTGCTTGGGAGTATATATGAAAACCCAATTACCTATAGCTTTTTGGTTATAAAAAAAAAGTTGGGAATTAAAGTTTGGTGTGACATCTTAAAACTTACAATGTTGATTCAAACAGGGAGTGATGATTAAATCTACGGAGAATATATAGCCGATTTTGCATGCTGCTTCATGTGGAATGTTATTATGCTTTCGAGTTTAAATTAATCTCTAAAGGCTGCATAACTTGGTCATGTCTAGGTAACTGTAACGCCTATATTTTTGGCAAACAGCATCAGAAAATAACTCACAGCTTTGATAGATAGTTAAGCTTAACTAGCTCATTTAATTTAATGTCTCAAAAGATAACCAAAAGATTGTCTCATTCTATCGCTAGATTCGTAACAATGAATATATCTCTTTCTTTAGACGTCTATCATTAGCATCCCATTTCTGTACGAGAGTATAGATGTCAGGAAACATGATTTTGATCATAAAGATTGTTAAAGCAAGTAACGTACTTGGCAGTTGAAACATCTAATAATTTATTATTGATCAAAAGGATATGGCCAAGATAAATTAAGAAAAAAACAGGAAAACATAAAAAAAAAAAAAAAAAAAAAAAAAAAAAAAAAAAAAAAAAAAATGAGTGTNAAGAGTTGCATGCGCTACTGAATTTAGTCACATCTTTTTCTTTTCCCTCCAGGTAAGTGGATTTGAATAAAACTTGGAACATAATTATACAAACGTGGCCAAGAACTAGCTGGTGCTCCAAAATCCACTTCTGTAAGTACTTTATTATCCTCCTCCCCAACTATGTATATGTATTTGGATATGCGATTGTACCCTTGCCATTTCTCACTACACATGAGGACGGCTCCCTTCTCCTCGTCGACCAAAAAACACCTCTTGATGCTACAGTCTCCAATGTTATCCAAGATCTTGATCCACGTCACCTCTGTGGTCTCATCAATCTTATTAGTTACCCATATCTCTTTCGTCGATGTATATGGGCTTTGTAGTGACAAGGAAAGTTTCTCTTCTCTGACAACGGATAAAACCACATGGTCCGTAGATCGGCACACAACACTAGGAATCTGAAACTGTTCAAGAGACAGACGTTCAAATTTTTCTCTTGTATAATCAAAACTGACTAATTAAGAATCTGAGTATGTTTCTCTGTTTTCTGTCTGAAGCAAGCCAGTAAGTCTTTCCCTTCAAAGACACGCTTTGGCGTTGGAATAAGTTGCTGCCAGGACCGTCAAGCGTCCTCCATGAATTAGAGTTAATATCACATATTTCGAATTCTTGATCGTTAATCTCCATGAATCTCAATATTTTGTAGCTACTGCTTCGGGATTTGTTATCTTGGTAGGATCCAAGAGTATAGGTGGAATATTCCCATGGCTCGTAACGATTTATGGATTGGATCCACTTGGTTTGACCAGTACAAGGATTCCAAACAACGAGTCTGGTGTTTTTTTGGATGGTGCATAATAACAAGCCGTCGCAGTAAGAGACTCGACCTATATTCGAATGGAAATCATTTAGGCTAAGCTTACCTATTACCTCTAAAGATGGATTTCCATGGAGATTGACGCTTAACGAACAAAGCCTAAACTCCTTCAAGTCGAGAATCAGAAACTGCTTTGCAGCTTTATCCAAGTAATTTCTTGTGAATCTGGTATCGTTGAATAAACGGTTCCATCGTTTGCAAGTAGATGGTAACGGTTTAACAGATGTGACTGGAACGCGACAAAGTATCTCTTCTAACAAATCTCCTGGAAGGTCCGACATGATCATTGTGATTATGGTCGAAGAGAGAGTGCCGGTAGCTTTGATTATGTAGTTAGGGTTTTTTTGTTTTTTTGACGTGTGCCCTATGCTTTACTCTTAAATAAACAAGAACTCTTTTCTCTTTGGTGTCATAACTCATAACTAATTCCTTTTCCTATTTGTATTTGGTTTCTATTTTCTATTTTTCTTTTTGACGAAAATTATATTTTCTTGTTCCTCTTTGGAGTCAATTTGTGACGCTTCCATAATCTTTGTAACGAGTGAACGTCAATGGCTACTTATTATGTCTTACGAGTGTTCACATCTTTAACACGACCCCCCTTGATCAGCGACTGTCCCTTTTCTGGAATAATTTTACACTATATTATGATCATACTTGGTTGGAGAATATGATGCACATCCTTGTGTTCACATCTTTAATTTACATGATTCATCTCGATCTAACTGTACTTTTTTTCTGAAATAATATAAGTTGATGTTATGAGTATTCTTAGTTGAAATAGGATGCAGTTCCTTGTGGTTTTAATTTAGCCATTAGAGTGAACAAAACAAAGGTTTCGCTATAACAGCAGAAGTGAAAGATCAACACGTGTTTTGTTTTCCAACAACTAATCAATACATGTTTAATTGTATCCATTCAATTCCTTCCTAAACTTTACATGCGTATTCATCAAATTGTATTCATCATATTATAGCTCCTATGAACCCGACACAACAACACGTTCTCTCAATTCTCAAAAATCATATCATATTCATATACTATGCTCTCTATATACCCCCAATGAATTGAAAGCTATATAATGTTTCGCATGTACAAGAATTTTCTCTATAACCTTTGATTTTACTTGCAGTCTTTTGTGTTGTTTCTGTTCTAAGAGAATCCTAAAGGTCGATCCAGTATGAACTTCCAAAGGAATTATGAATAGGAGAGACTGTAGGCGAAGTCAAGGACCATTCGTACCAAATCTGTTAACCAAAAAGATAAGTGTGAATGTTGTTTAAGTTGGAATCAATTTATGTTGTATTACTTTTTACTACTGTCTACCTTTTTGGAGTCGACACATCTCCAAAAATGTACTTCTATTGGTGAATTAGGTTGAACTTCAACAGGGTTCATCAATGGGAAAAACATTGGAAACCTGCATAAAACCAGAGTCAAGTGTTAACATTTTGAATGTCACAAAGAGAAAAAAGAGGTTTAATGCTAATATTTAGTACCATCCAGTTGGAGGCTCAGTGCTAAGATGGACATCATCATAGAGAACAACATTAACATACCCAGCAAATCCTACCAGATTTAGATGATCGTGTTAGAGTGAGAGAGAGAGAGAGAGAGAGAGAGATGTAACCAATAAACAAAATATCATACCATGAACCATAGCCGAACCCATGTCACTTGGTAGCTTGAAAAGCAGCTTCTTGTAACAATAGCCGGATGAGAACAGCTATTAACAACCATAACAAAATTCCATGAGCATCTTAAACACAAGCAATATGTAATGACCATTTCAGGTTGCAACACTTTCAGCTAAAACAAAAGAGACTCACGGGTAGAAAAGGAGCAAGTCTGGCTACACTGTGGAGTTTAACAGCATAAGCAGTTTCAAAGTAGGAGACACTGTTGAGAGACTTAAGCTGCAAATTAGATGACCAAAACGTAAGTAGATGTGAAGCTTATAGCTACATAAATTAAAAAGCAGAAATCAGAAGTAAACCCACGTCATTGTAAAGTTTTGAACTTGTAATCGGCTGTATGAAACTTGTGTACCTGAAAGGAAGGAAACAGAAGAACAGATCTAATAACGTAATCATCTCTGACATATTTCAGTAGGACTAGAGATCCTTCTGGTTATTGTTATTCAACTGAGAAAAATACATACGAGGATGGTATTGAAATCCCGTTTGGCTTCAGAAACCTTTGGCCTCCATCAGGTCTAACAGAGAGATCATTATCACCAAAATACCCAAGCATTTCACTAACCTACAGAGAGAGAGAGAGGTGTCAAGCGCGAATGATCCAAATATAATGAGTAAAATGTTTACTGACCAATATATCAGCTCTCTCAGGAGCTGTCCAGAAACGCAAGTCGCCAGATACAACCGTAACAGTGCCTTCCCATCCTCTTTTTTGTACCAAATCCTATCAGAAAGGATAGCACCACCATAAGAATGACTTCAATCTCTTGTCAAATGAGCATCTTTAAATTGGCTACAGTTTCTGACAACTCACACGGAGTGCTATGACGGCATTGGGATTCTTTTCGACGGCATAAACTTTCAACTTTCGACCTGTTTCTTCAGCTGCCTGGAAGAGGAAAGCATAATGTATAAATGGATGTTCCTGCTCCTTATGAATCGCCCGGGAATAGCATCAGAACTCACATGAATTGACGCCATCACAAGGGGTCCTCTTCCTGCTCCCACAACCATCAGAACCTGCAATCCACAAGTGGTATTTCATCCATGATGTGTTTATTTGTGATAAACCTAAAACAGCAACAGGTGCTTACAGTAGTCAACTCAGACGCTTTCTCATTAGAGAACCTCTCCTTTAAGGCTTTAGCAATTGCCCTTTTATACTAGCAAAGCAAAGATTGGTCATAGTTGAGACATGATAGCATTAATAATGTTGTGGAATAAAAACTAGTAAAAGGAAACATACTTGGATGTATTTGACAGAGTCCCTCTTAAGAAGCTCATAACTCCGGGCATCTAAATTATACTTCAGTGGCTGCATTTAAAAAACACAGAGGGAAAATGATATAGAAAAACAGAGGGACACTACAAAGTGAAACCACTTATAAAGAAGAGCTAACCTGCAAGGGTGTATGCAAACAATCTCTGAGGCCAACCTCTATCCGTTCTTTTTCAGAAAGTGGTTCCATTTTGTGGAACAGATCGCGAACAGAGTCCAAATACCTATACGGGTGTGGCGTCTGCTTACCTGAGATCCCAAATGAACTACACCTATTCACAAGTATACTACGGGAAACAGTCAGTCAGTCACAAAGGATAATAGAGAAAATTTACCAGAATCCTTTTGAGGATGATGCAAAGCTGTTCCGGAAATTATAATCTGTATAAGCAAGATTGATGATTGTCCGGAAACCAAAAAAGAGCAATTCTTTTCTTAAAAAAATGATAAACAATCTAAACGAGTTAAACTCTTGGCACATTAATTAACTATTTTCTACATCACATATAACATTACCTGAACAGAATGTTGAAAAAATCTGGTCACTAGCTCTCCGTAAGTCTTTAACAAGAAAGCATCACCATTAGCAGTTGGTTCGAAACACTGCAAATTGAATTAGAAGCAAATCTTAAGAATCAGAGGATTTGATAAGTAATGATGGCTGCTTAGAATGCTACGTCTTCTATTACCTCAGTGCCTAATATGGCCGCTTTCACTGGCTCTCCAAACCACCGCTCTAGTGATTCTTTAGATGGTAGCATACTCCTAGAGAAAGGAAAAAAAAAATGTTAATCTCTGCTAAAAGAAAGATAAGAAACACTGAAATCACAGGTTTTCTCTGGACTCACCCAACATCAAGAACAACAGACAGCTTACTGTTATGGTCACATAGAAGGCGAACCTTATTCCAAATCTCCCACGAATCTTTCTGCATAAATAGAAATTAAAGACACTCACTTGTCTTTGTGGATATACAGTAATAAACTGCAGCATCACAATGATCCTAAGTCTTTAAGAATCTAAAGGGGCACAAAACAGTAATCTTACTTCATCCCGAGACTTCTTCAACGGAATCCGAAGCCATAACTTCATCGCAGAATGAATAAAGAAGACAAAATTATACAATATTAGAGAGGTTCTTGTCAAAAAAAAAAAAAAAAAAAAAAAAGNAAAGAAGGAAGAGAACCTCCATTTCAGATTTCTCCTGTAAGATCTGCTTTACACATCTAGCATAATTGGCGCATGAAGTCCCTCCAGGAGGAGGAGTAGGAAGAAGACAAGCCTACAGCATTATCACAAAAAGCCATTAACAAGACTCAATTTTCTCCCTCACGCTTAAAATCGATGAAGAAGAATCATTCATAAGCGAACCCGCAAGGAGAGATGATTAGCACAGGCTACTTGTTGCTTCAGCCTACGGGTTTCTGTTTCCACCCATAGGAACCCATCTTCCGATTCCAAATCAGTCAACGATTTAACTTGACCTAATTAGATGAAATTAACCACCGATTATAGATTCCCCAATTGTTTCTTTCTCACACGCAAATACGGAAAAGAAGGAAGATCACAAGACTCATACCAATTACATGAGTTTTCCATTGTGTAGGTGATACGCGAGAATCCAAATTGCTTTTACCCAGAAAGCTATCTTCATACATCTACATAATAGAAGGAATCGGAATCGAAATCGCCATTAATGTACCGAATATAGACGAGAATGTGAGAAATCGGAGAAATAAAAGAGTAAAGCAGAAGATACCAAAGGAGCGAGAACAAAATCGAAGCCGCCATTGTCGATGTTCGAAGATAGTAGAGAAGGAACATCGTCGGAGAAATCTGTTTCCACGCCACAGAACTTGGAATTGCTCGTCTCCCATCCTGCTTTCTCTCCCAACGGCATTTTCTCACACTTCTTCTCTCTTTCTCTCTGAAGCAGATCGGAAATTCTCTCTGTAGCAAACCGGAAGCTTTTGTTTGACCGACGACGACGAAGGTCAAAGAGGTTTTTGGAGGGATTTGTTTTGCAGTGTACGGATTTTATACTGTGGCAGTTTTCAGATATTTTATTTACAATCCCCTTTTGGTTTAGCGTGTACCGGCTTAACCAAATCGAGACTAGCTTTGATTATTTTTTTTTTTTTTTTTTTTTTTTTTTTTTNAGCTTTGATTAGTTAATGATTAGGTTCAACTGTTCAACTTGAGATGCAGTAACGGCTAAAATAACACGACAAATATGTGATAATGGATTCAACTTTAAATCTGTGAAAAAGATATTAAATGATATTTTAAGTTAATTCCTTTCTCATTTATTTACTTATGAAAATCCAACATATATAATTTAATGAATTTTTGTAAACAATTTCTTTATCTACATCTGTTCAAAAATCTATGACCACGTGAACTATTTGTATATGAATTCCAAAATGAAATAGTATATTTCAAGCAACAATATATACTTTAATCAATGTTACCTTTAAATCAAGAGTCTTATTATTAATTTTTACTTTCTAATCATTAATTAATCAAAGTATCAAATGTTATTGCATGCATTTTATTCTTCTTTTGCATTACCATTTTTCAGTATATATAAAACATTTAACTTAATAATCTATATTAACTTAAAGAACGAGAAGCAATTCAGCATATACTGAAACATTTGGCAATCTTAATCATGATCAGCCGGGTGATGGCAAGTTTTGTGTTCAGCATTCTAATCATAACGGTGGTAGTCACCGGGAGCAAGTTTTCCGATACTGAAATAGATCAACTCTTGAAAAAACTCAACAAACCTGCTATTAAATCCATTAAGGTTATTACACCTAATTACATTTTTTTTTTTACGTCTTTCCATTTCACTTTGTTTGTAATCTTTGTGTTATGTACGTAAACTCTTTTTAATTCCTTCTGTTTTACATATAGAGCCCGGATGGAGATATTATAGATTGTGTTGATATCAACAAGCAACCGGCTTTTGATCATCCTTTACTTAGAAACCACACCATTAAGGTACACGCTCAAAACTTTTTTCTCTCTCTCTCTCTTTTTAACGTTGTTTCTATTTTTATTTTTATTTTACTTTAACGTAACCTTGAGGAAGTCTTAGGTCGTCGTTTTTGTTTTTGTAATAGATTTTAGGCATGCGATTTGAATTTGCTAGTATTTGTGTTAGATGTTTGCATTATTACTTTTATGATATTTATTTTTCTATATTCCTGTTTATGACATTGCTTTCTTGTAGATGAGACCAAGTGTTTACCCTGAAGGTTGGAACAAAGTGTCTTTAAAAAACGAGAAGCAATCGAGTATGGTGACTCAACTCTGGACAACCAAAGGGAGATGTCCGAAAAACACAGTTCCCATCAGAAGAACGAGAAGAGAAGATATTTTACGAGCAGAGTCTATCGAGAGATTTGGAAAAAAGAATCCCAACATGATCCATGATCCTTCAAAACCAGCCAATCCTTCAGCTCGAAACGCTCTTAACGGAACACATTCGGTGCACATAAATTTATATCAATAGTAATTTGAACGTTCATCACCTTTTTTCCATACTTATATATATATATATAGATGTGTGCTTTTATACATATGCAGTACGCCATATTGGCCGCGATGAATGGAAAGTTTCACGGAGCCAAAGCAGACATAAATCTGTGGAAGCCTTTTCTACAAAAACGAGAAGAGTTTAGTTTGGCCCAAATATGGATCAATGCAGGAACTCATGGCACTGATCTTAACACCATTGAAGCTGGTTGGCAGGTCTTACTTTATTTTTGCAATTTTTTTTTTGAGTTACTTTATCTCTAAATATATCTTTAGCTAGTCTTATATATCTCTAAATATAATTTTAGCTACTCTTATATATCTTTTTATTAATTTATATATATATATCTTTATTATTTATTTATTTTGTGTCTGATCACTTTGTTGTTCATCAGATATACCCGGGAATTTACGGTGATTTCAACCCTAGGTTTTTTATTTACTGGACTGTGAGTTAATTTCCAGGCTGCTGTTTTGAGTTTTTTTTTATAAATTTACAGAGAGAGACAAGTGTAATTTGTATTTTCTTTTAACATGGAAACAGAGGGATGCATACAAGACCACAGGCTGCTACAATCTCTTATGTACAGGCTTTGTTCAGAAGAGCCCAGTATGGGTCCCAGGTGCAGTCATCAATCCAACATCAATTTACGCGGGTGCACAAAAAGAGTTTACCATATTAATATGGAAGGTAGTTAATAAGTATAAAATTGGGTTAACTTTCAACATGATTAAACTAAACTTATAAAAAAGGTTAAAATTTAAATAAAAAAAAAATCAACAAACTTATGGGCTTGAGTGGTATGTAGATTTTTCAAAAACATATTTCGGCTATTTTTTTATTATTCACACCATTCATCACTTTTTTTACGTTTTCACTTTTCTTTTAAGTGATTCCATTCTATACAATTAGCATGTTGAAAATATAACTAGGACCCAAAAAAACATGATTAATCTACTAAAACTAGCATTTTAACATTTCGTAATTGATGAAGATTTCATTTGTCCGGTTAAAACTATTTCCGTATATGTTATGATTTGATGGTCTCACAAAAGTGAGAATTTTATATACATCATAGGATTTCCATTCAGGAGACTGGTGGATGGGATTAAATAACAATATAGTTGTGGGTTATTGGTCTGCATCATGTTTCACTCATCTACAACTTGGTGCAACGGGTGTTATGTGGGGAGGGGAAATTATAGATGAAAAGACCGGAGACCAACACACGACGACACAGATGGGGAGTGGTCATTTCCCACAAGAAGGATATACTAAAGCGAGTTATTTCAAGAATGTTCAGATACTTGATGAGACTAATAATCTGAGACCAGTACCTGCTGAGCATCAAACGTCGGTTACTGAAGCACACTGTTACAATATCAAGTTGGGACAAGATAGCTCATGGGGGAGTTACTTTTTTTATGGTGGTCCTGGTCGAAATCGTAATTGTCCATGATCTTTTTCGATAATTACCACCCTCATTATTATAATCTTATTATATATATATATATCTATCTGTGTGTGATGGTGAGAATAAAACATATATATCTCTAATTAAGTAATGCTTTACCCAAAAAAAAAAATAAAAAAAAAAAATAGTAGCTATATGAAAACTAAAATGACTAAAGTTTTTTATGAAATAAAAGTATATAAAACATAGAAAAAAGAGCTGATTTTGTTCCATATTTGATAGTTTGTGATTTATATTTTCCATTTGGCTTGTTGTCAGATTTCATTTATTTTGTAATGAACTAAAAGAACTATATATGGTCGCATTTGAGTTACTAGGGATTGAATTAATTAGAATTTGTAAACATGGTGTAAAATCACATTTACATTCGAAATGTGGTATAAAATAATATGTATAACTTTATACATATCTGCTTTGTTGTGGTAGCGTATGAACATGATGATCATTTCTATTATATTAGTTTTGTAAATATAAATTATATTTTTGAAACAAATATGTCACAATCCTTAAAATTTTCATGGTTTTCATTGTAATAAAATTTACATATAATAACTCTACTTCTATTTGTTTTAAAAATCCAACTCTAACTCTATTTTTTCATTAGCTTTCTACTATATTAATCAAACATTATAGTCTATATTTTTAACTTGTAAACATATTATAACATTTTTAAATAGGATAAATACTTTTGAATATAAAGGTAACTATTTACTGTTTTAAGTTAAATATTTTTGCTAACTATATACTGTTTTAGTTAAATATTTTTTACTTTATTCAGTTTTATATTACAACTTTCTTTAACTTTTAACATCAAATTATCACAATTTAATTAATTAATTAATTAATTTGAGTATTATTTTAGTTTTATTTATTTTTAAAATAGGAATAGATAGAAAGAAATATGAAGAGATATATATTTAATAAATATTTTAAATACAATTTAATATTTTTATGCTGATGTGGACACTCTAGATGGAGAGAACACTCCCTAATTATATATAAGACTATGCCAAAACAAAAACAAAAAATATTTCAACGAAATACTCAATTAAAAAAAAAAATCAGTTTTCAATTCATTATTGATTCCTCCTACGTTTCGGTTATGTATGGTCCGAGTAAAGTAATCAACTTAGCCGGTGACGTTACGACTGTCACACGACTCACGAACCATTGATGGGTGGAGAGAGCACATTAAAGGCTACTTTTCTGATCATAGATTTCAATTTCAGACCTAGACTTGCATTGCACGTATTACAACAAATCTGAAAATCTTAATAAAACCTAGAAGATAACAAATCTACGCAATAATACCAATACCAATACTCATTCTCTCATGCATGCGTCAAGATTGAGATCGAACTCCTCAGAGTTACTATCGCTATGTCTGCTTTCAACTCCATCCAAGTGATCTTCACGAACATTGTCAGCGAGCATGAGAGCAACCAACCAAAAGAGGCACGAGTCCAATGACAAAAACGCCCCACCACCGAGCAAACCGGTCTTAGCCGTGGGACAATCGGTTTCAAGATTACGATGAACGTTACGAGTCATATGGAGTTGCTCAGTGATAGTTGGCCATAGAAGCAAAAACAACGCAAGTCCAGATGTTATCCTGGCAATTCAAGATCAGATTCTGATTCATATAATTGCTAAATGGTAAAAACAAGATTATCTGAGAAAGGAGAGATTATTGTAATACTTACAAAGCAATGTTGAAGAAAACAGAGAAACTTGTGCTTTTGAACAAGACAGATTTGGGAACTGACTTTCCTTTGTAAGAGAAGAACAGTGACTTGTATCCTGTTATAGTGCATAACAAGAGAAATGCCACTGATAGGCAACCTAAAGCAACACTTGGATCAGATGGATATTTGCAGATAATCACTCCTTTTCCATGTATTGGTGTTCCATTTGCGGGCTAAGATGAGAAAATGTAAATTTTGTCACTCAAACTTGATAACATGTTGTACCAAGAAAGCCATCAAATTATTTAATGTATGTAAAAATATTAATAGAACTTCGACATGTATTTCAGCAAGATTAGTCATTTTACAATCAAATTCTCATCAAAATACTCAATAGGCGAATGTGAGGAGTCTATGAGCATGAGTTTAGATACTATTTACCTTCTTGTTCTCTGAGATCACTCCAAAAAGAAACGACAAGACACCTAAGGCAGACACGATAAACGACATTTGTTTCATACTAAACGCCATCTTTTCTGTTTTAGCCTAAATCAATCACACACAAATCAGATTCGAATTCGATTTTCTAAACGAAAATTAAAGCAGACTAAATCTATTCAACGAAATGCTTTGGTGAAAAAGAGCAGTAGAGTAGAAACACTTACCGAGATGACGAACCTGTTATACAAATTTGGGATCTAAAGTTTAGAGTGCAGAGAACTTGAAGATATGGTTTGATGAAACAGAGAATATGGATGAGATTTTAGTTTTTACAAGTCATTTGTGTTCACGAGTTTGACTTTGGGTTCATTAGGATTTTGTTGCCTTTTAAATTGAGATTTGTTTTCCTTATTTGCTTTTCTAGGCCAGCTAGACAATTTCTGAACTTCAAATGTGTGTATTTTTCAAGAAAATATATTGGCAAATGTTTTCCTTTTAGATGAACTAGGTGATTACCTGCGCATAATGCGCAGGATTATATTGTCTTTAATATTTTTAGAAATTAATTAGTTTATAGATATTCATATATTCTTTTAAATAATATGTTTTTATTTAAGTTTTAA